>PVLC010040315.1:0-14202 GCA_004027655.1 Graphiurus murinus
AATGTTCACTCGATGAGAAAATGATGGCCCTAAAACGCATATCTCTTACTGTATCATAGTTACCAAATGGAAAGTAAGAAGACATTTACCCTGCTTTATTGTCGATGTCTAAACTAATTGCAATTTGAAAATAAAATATAGTCCATTCAATATCAATCCTTTGAACTAATTTCCAACTTTTTTATGGGCACACATATTATTAATGTATGTGTATACCTCTGTATGTTTAATATATGTGTGTACTTCATGTATTTAGAAAAATGATCAGTTTTTAAATACAGTATTTATATGTGCTTAATATGTACACATAGATATATAATAAAGCTTATTCATTTTGTTCATAATTTCTCTCCATTTAATCAGTTTTTGATAAAGATGTTTTAAAATTGTACATTAATGATAGGCTGTTTGCCAGTTTTTCTTCTGCCTGGCACTGTGGTACACGTCTATAATCCCAGTACTTGGAAGGCTGAGACAAGAAAATGACAGATTTAAGGCCAGCCTCAGCAACTTAGCGAAAACCTGTTTCAAATAATAAAAAAATGAAAAGGGGACATAGTTTGGAGGTAGAATATTCCTGGGTTCAGTCCCCAGTACCAATAAATAAACAAACAAATAAAAATTGCTGTTCTATTTTGAGGATACATTGCAAAGTATACCCATGTTCTTTTATTATTTGGTTTGCTGGTTATTTTTCATTTTGTTAAATAATGTATTTTTATCTCTGATAATTTTTTTACTTAGAATCTATTTTATTCTGGTATGAATTTTTGCCCCATTATATTACATTGGTTTAGTAAGTCATTTTTCTTTCATTTATTTTTCAAACCTAGGTTATTATTAAGTGATTCATTTTAAGAACATTATAACTGGGTTTTCAAAAATCTGATCTGATAATATGTGTTATAATAGAAAATTTTATTAATTTAAACTAATTGAGATTACATATATTTTAAACTTATTTCTTTCATCTTTTTCCTTGATTCCTCTTGTATGATTTTTTTTTAGTATTTATTATTCTCCTCTGAAGTATGTCTAAATTTTAAGAGGTTTTTCCTAAATTTTTTCCACATGCAGAAGTCATTTTAAATTTTAACCATACCTAAAAGTATTTCAGTGTGTGTGTGTGTGTGTGTGTGTGTGTGTGTGTGTGTGTGTGTGTGTTACTGGCAATTTAACTCAGAGGCTCCTGCCTCCCTCAGCCCTCTTTTATTTGGAAACAGAGTCTCACTGTGTTGCTGAGCGCCTTGCTAAGCTACTGAGGCTTGCCTTGAACCTGCAATCCTCCTGTCTCAGTCTCCCAAACACCAGGATTACAGGTGTGCACCACACTGCCCAGCAGTATTCCAAATTTTAATATCCTTCTATGTTCACATTTTTCTTTTCTAAAATGCATACATTACTTCTTCTAACAAGAACTTGAAACTGTTAAGCTCTTAATCTTTCCATTATAAAAAATGTTTTGTCTTGCCTTCAAGTTTGACTAATAGTTTGGATGGATATATACTCTTCCCCCAAGGCAGCAAGATATTGAACCTCTGTTTTTTGTTTGTTTTACGTGTATGTGTGTGTGTGTGTGCGTGTGTGTGTGTGTGTGTGTGTGTGTGTGTATGTGTGTGTGTATCATCACTGCCAAAGGAAATAAGTCATCTCTTCTCTAAATTCTGTTCTTCTGTGACCAGTCTGTCTTATCTCTTCTCATTTTTAAGACTGCGTTTGCTCATATTCTACTGTTTTCATTCAATGAATAAATGTTGATTTGTTGCAGTGAATGCTTCTGTATGAACTTTTTGATCTGAGAAATTGTATTTCTTCATTTCTAGAACAATCCAGAAAGTACCTACTTAAATTTTTTCTTTTCTTTCCTTCATTAAGTGGCCTGGGACCACTACAGGGCCTGAGTTTCCCAATCTATCGTCAATGTCTCTAGTTTCTTCTTTGTACAGAATTTTGGGTGAACTTATTATTCTACTCCAAAACATTATTTTTCATTGTTTCTTAACTTGAATTTATTCTGTTATTTAGGATTGTTTTGGAAATGATTAATTATCCACTTGCAAAATTTCTAATTGGTTATTTTTTTGTGTTCATATTCTCCTTTCATATTTTTGCTTATCTTTTAATTTCTGATGATTCATGTATTCTTCTCTGGGATCAACCAAGTATACTTACTATAAATCTTTGTCAAACATTTTACAAATGTTATTTACTTCATAGTGAATTCATGTTATTTTGTTTTCTATCTTTACTTTTTTCATCTTTTCTTTTGTTGTTCTGCTGGGAATCAAGCTCAGTGCCTTACACATACTACCCATGTGTTCTATAAGTGAGCTATATCCCCAGCCCCAAATTTGCATTTTGATTATTGGTTTTATCAGCTAATTTTCTTAGTGTTAATTTTCTTCATACAAAGGAGAAGAGAGAGACAGAAAGTTTTTGAGGTTTTTTCTTTTCTTCTTATGCCTCTTCACATCCCTCCTTGGATAACTCAAATGTTCTTTGAGGGGCTAGTATGCGTCCATTTTTATTCCCAACTTGGGATATCTACTGACCACACAAAAGCCTCTCCCTGCATGCCACTTACATTCCAGAAGGAAAAATCAGACAATAACCATAACACAGGTATAAATCATAAAGCACGTTAAAGGTGATTGCCTGCCTCTGTCCCTCTGTCCCTCATGTCCTCCAGTCCTGAGTGTTCTGCGGAAGCTACTCCTCCTTGATATAGAGCAGTGCTGTTCACGTGTGGTCCCTGACTGGTTCTGATCCACAGGCAGTTTATAATCTGTCTTTGGAGAAACAAGCATAGAAATTTAGAGAAAGGCACTAGAAACTTTTATATCAATTTGACAAAGTAATTTTATTTCTGTCAAGTCTAACACAATAGTTGTCCCTTTATTTTGTATGCTTTTTTTCATTTCATTTTCTACTTCATTTTAATTAGATTTTACCCAAAAATATTTTGAATATATGTGTGTGTATGTGTACATATATATATATATTTATATATATATATATATATATATATATATATATATATTCAACATAGAGAATCTGAGAAGCATCAATCAATACAGTAGTTCCTTGAAAACTCATGGGATCCAAGCCACTAGGGGCTTTGTTGTAGGTTTTCTGTATCCTCCCTCCTCTTCCCTAGCTATGCAGCAATGTAAAATGGTAGCCTGCAGTAGCCCCTGGACACCTGTGTTTTTCAGCTTACCTTTGTCTTTGTATGGGGGGTTGGGGGGTGGGTAACCTGGCCCTAACTTTAAACAGTTAATTTGGCATACAACTTCTCAATTCCAATGATCCAGTGGACATAGAAGGTTTTCACCAAAATATATCTTACTCTACCATCTGACAAAATGTACAGGCTCCTCTACACTCCAAGACTTACGTTTGGTCCATACTGGCCCTGTGGAAGAGGTGGAAAGAGTCCTAAACTGATAACAAAAATTCTTAATTTCAAATATTGGCTTGAACATCAACTTACTGGTTGACATTAGCAAATCACTAATCTCTTTTACAAGTTAACCTTTAACCTTTATAATGTAGAACAACTATTTGAGATTTGTATGGGAGTATTAGTTTTGTAACATCAACAACAACAAAAAAGCATACTGTAACAGATGGTGTGGTAGTGCATACCTGTAATCTCAGTATTTGGGAAGCTGAGACAGGAGAATTGTAAGTTGGAGGGCATCCTCAGCAGCTTGGGGAGACCCTTAGCAACTTAATGAAAATTTGTTTCAAAATAAGAAATAAAAATGGGTGGGCGTGTAGCTCAGAGGTAGAATGCCTCTGAGTTTAATCCCCAGTACCAAAAAAAAGTACAGTGACTTCCTCATGGCCATCTACTCAAATTTAGGGCTGCATCCCAAAGTCTATAGGTGCTAGTTTATAAAGACTATCTTCATTTCTAGAATAATCCAGAAAATACTTACTTAAATTTTCTCTTGTCTTTCCTTCATTAAGTGGCCTAGGACCACTACAGCACCTGAGTTATGAACTATGAATGGAGCTTTCTCCTTGGAAAATCAGAGGTGGTAAAATTCAAACACTGTTGCAAAACACCAGTATGTCTTTCTTGCCAGGGATTTGCAATCTTGTCGTGGTTGAATAGTGTTCACCGATTCTGGCCCCAGGCTGCTGTTGCATTTGTAGGTTTGCAGATGCTGGTATATAAGAGCTGACACACCATTAAACTTCCCCATTGTCAGAGCTCAGAGGCTGTGACTAACAAGCATTAGCCAATGCAGAGGGATTGCACAGCCTTGGACTAACAATGCAGGTTTACCCAGATATGGCATGGAAGTTGCTGGGAAATGGACATGATTCACCTGGAGGCTCATCTGTATGATCTGCACTTGTGGATTGCTTCTCTTCTTCTCTCCTTTACTTTCTGTTGTCTTCAGAGCCACATTATCTCTTGAATACAGGTCAAATGCCATTTCAAAACCACAATGACAAAAAAGAAATCTGTAGAACAAAGCAATGTCCACACTTTGGTATTTGACTCCTCAGCAATGCTTTCTTTCCTTATTTGGCTACATAAAAAATGGAGCTTTTGTATAAATACTTTGCTCAAACAATATCTGTATAATAATCATTCCTAAAGCAATATTTCCTTGTTTTCTTGTGTATGCATCTCTCATGGAATGCTACTATGCATATTAAAGGGTTATTTTGTTTGATTCTAATAATAGCAATTATCAATATGTCAATTGATAGTATGCCAATTTGCATATTGAGGTTCAAAGTACTAAGTCAACCAAGACTCGAACCCTTAAGTTGCAGAAACAAGATGTTTGGCTTCCTCCTATGTTCTCTCCTATGTAATATTCTAATTTGTATATTGTTCTAATTTACATATAGTTCTAGAAGAGTTCTATAGTTCTAATTAACATATGTGTTTTATCTACTACATGGAAAAAGGAATGTAAGGGTGGAAGACTTAAGGTGGTAGATAAGATATATGCATATTTTATGTTCTGCCTTCAATGAGTAAATGCCGAGTGACTGAGTTGCCAAACACTGACCAGGATGAGCTATCCCTTTAACAGCTTGTTCCTTTTTCATTTCTGATGTTCTAACTGCCAAAACAAGATTGGAAATGAATTCTGATCTTAAAGATAAGAGGTAATGGTAGTGCTACCTTTTTTCCATTCTGGTTTTGATTTTGGAATTCCAGTATAGAGAGAGGATCATCCTTGATTGTCCTTTGGATCTAGAAATGTGATGTTTCTACTAATCCAGTGAAGGCAGAACAGCAGAAACCTACAGCTACAAGGGGGACAGAGGCAGCCCACCTCCATAGTCTACAATGAGTCGCCTAATTTTTCTGGACTTTAGAATCTATGCAAAGATACTGGTCATAATACCATACAAAGCTTTGCAGATTGGGTAAATTATGGCCAAACAAAGCTCTTTGTAAACTATGAAGGGTTACACAAATATTTGTTCTCATTTTGTATTTTTCCAAACAGTATGAATTTTAGTGTAAAGGATGGGCTAACTCATTGAGATTCCAAACTTTCATAGGAACACATGACAATAGCAATCGCAATTAAATATAGCATGACCTTGCGGAAACCGTTTAACTTTCCTGGGTTGCTGTGCTCCTCACTGAACCATCAGACAACATTATCCTCAGTCTCACCTTGAGATGAGCAAGGTTGTATATAATTAGAACTATATAATCACACATTTACGATCCTGTTATGTGTGTGTGTGTGTGTGTGTGCGTGTGTGTGCGTGCGCATGTTCGTACGTGCATGCACACATGTCCTCATTTTGCAAATGAAGTGTCAATTCCTTGATGTAAGGAACCATGTTTCTTCTTGTCTATAGCTTTCACAGAATTTGAGAGCTGGAAATATACTTACTAGCTATCAGAGCAGGAAGAACCTTTAGCCTCAATTAGCAGAAACCCCCTTAATTGATTATGAAATAGAAAGCCAGTGTCCTAACAATAGGTGATTTGCCTAAGATCTCACAGCAGAGGTTGAGTTTAAACAAGATTTTTTTTATTTCAATTCCTTGTACATTTTATTATATCTTAGAATATATATTTGACATATAATTTTAAAATGAATAAAATAAACTAAAGGATTATATTAGCATTTCACATAGTAGAAAGTAAGTTTTGTGGTGAAAGACATTTAATAAGTACTGCGACTCAAGATTTTTTCTTAATAAGATATAATTTAATAATCTCCAAAAGATATGTTTTTTTACCTTTTTGTGTGTGTGTGTGGTACTGAGGATTGAACTCAGGGGCATTCTACCTCTGAGCTACAGCCCCAGCCCTATTTTTTTATTCTTTATTTTGAAACAGGGTCTCACTAAGTTGCAGAGTGCCTCACTAGGTAGCTGAGGCTGGTTGCAAACTTGGATCCTCTCGTCTCAGCTTCCCAAATGCTGGGATTACAAGCATGCACCACTAGGCCTGGCTAGTTCTTTTATTCTGAAGTTATTTGAACACAGAATCTTTTGGGAGGACAACAGCTATTAGAGCATAGTAAATACCCAATACACATAAATGAATGAATTAATAAGAATTAAAGACACAAAGTCTTGGCATTTAGTTCTGAAACTTGTTGCTCTACCTTGCTGAGTTTTTTATGCACTGTGCCACTTTGGAAAAGGTTCATCAGCCTCTGAACCATGGTTCTTCCATCCTAAGGTGGAAATAGGATGGCCTGTCAAACCTACTTCAAGAGGCAGCCATGAAGATCAAATTTCTTTGGACCCACAGAACCTGATAGGGTGAATGACTCATTACTTAAGCACCAGCTACTCTGACTTAATTTGGAGAAACAATATTCTCCTTTAATTCTGGGAACTACATCTTCCCTTCACTTCATTTATAGGTTTCTCAATGGAGTTTCATGCTCCAACATCAACCTGATCCATTGGCAGGAGTTAACAAATAGAGGTGCACACCACACCCAAGCTCAAGCAATGATGAAATAAAATTTCACTGAAATTTTCCCTCTGGGGCTGAGAGAGATTCAAGCAATCACTCTTTGTAGCTAGAGTTGTAAGATCTCTCATCTCTCACTAACATTTCCTTTGTTCAATACTCATTGGCCACAACTCTCAAACATTCCAAATTTGTGTTCTCATTTGTTGGGCTTCTGCACTTATTTCTCTATCCTCCATTGAGATATTTTCTGAGCCAAGACCTTCCCACCATTCATGCCTCAACTCCAATGTCACCCCTTCAAAGGCCTTCTCTAACCACTAACAAGAATGCCGCCCTAGCCATTCTGTACTCCATGGCTCTGTTTTATCTTCTTTCAGTGTTGAAGTTACTTTGTTTACATATTTATTTTCCGAATTTCCTGCAAGGACATAGACTTCTTGAGGACAACAATTTTGTCTTCTTTGCCCCTGCTTCCCCAGCCTTCTGAGTGATGTCGGATGCATAGTCATGGAGTCAGAAGTTGGCAGGAAGTCTTTTGTGTTCTTAGTGTCTTACAAGGTGGGTAGCTTTGGCTTCTTTTATAGTGGAAGAAACAGAGAATCAAAGGGCATAATCATGTTTCCAAGACTGCACAGTCATGGGAGAAAGAGAGCATTCATCTCCCAACCTGTCAGAAATATTTTTCAAGAATCCATCTAGTAGAAGATGGATTTTATATTTACAAGTTCATCTTGTGGGTTCTTTGGAAGGAAGAGGTGAAGAGAGGACAGTTGGGTAGAAGTGTGAAGAATCTGAGCAGGTGTCAAGTGCTAGTCAATGCACTTAGAATTTTGGGGCAGCACAGAAAAACTCTACCATAGAAGCAGAGTCCTTTCCCCCTGATTGTGTCCAGTCTTTTTTTTTTTTTTTTGCCTTCAAGTCTGAGGATGGAATATTCTGGAAGGCCCTAGGTATCACTACTGTTGACCTGCCAGTGTCCAAACATTGATATTGCTTTCTCATCAGCAGAACTGGATAAACATCAATGATAAGGGAGAGGAGAAGAGAAGCCTCCTTCTACTCCTGGCTTTAATGTTGAATTTCATGATGAGCTTTCTTCTACCAGTGAAATACATTTTTCAAATGTGCAGAAAAGAAAGCCAATAGTTGGCAGAGCCAAGGGTGACCTCTATGCATGCTTTTCCCTGTAGGCATTTGGAATATGTTTCTATTTAATGTTCAACAAAGTTAGACCTAGTTGAAGATGGCAAAGACAACTGTTTCCTCCTTGACTCAGCTTCCAAGTCAGGAAAACAGCTGAGTTCCAGCCCATTTTTGATGCTGTATAAGCTTTAATAGAAATGGGGAAAGAATGAATTCAAGATTACACAGTCTCAGATATCAATCATCTGAAATGCTTCATTTACTATCTGACACTTAACTCATTAAACATTTCCAGCAATCTTACAAAGTTGACTTTGTTATTTAAAAGAAAGTTGAAATAAAGAGAAGCTAAATGACTTTTACAAGATCACACAGTGGAGAAATAACATCCAATTTGGGCTCAGGAATGCTGAGCTATTTCTATGCCTCCACCTCAGTCAACACAGTCAACCACTGCTTTTGAAAAAGGGGGCCTCACTTGTGACCTTCCTGCTTTCACGGTGTCATCAGAAGATGGTCCACTTTCACACACCTTGGTGAGTGTCACCACTCAGGATTGGGCTGTACAAAGACTCCTACATTTCCATGGCAACAGCCACCTCTGTTCTCATTTCCCACTTCATATTATTCATCTTGAAGCAATTTTATAGACAGGTGTGATTCCAGGTCACAGATAGGGAGGCAGAGAGGGCAAAAACTAGTCATCAGCAAAAATCTCAAGTCCAGAACCCACAGAGTCCCCACAAAGCCCAAAAGCTGCAGCCAGTACCGTTTCTGGCTTAGGGCACACAGTTAGTTAATGGAAATGTTCCCAACAGTCCTTCTGTTTTGCATAAAACTTTAGCCCCAAAGGCTCTATACCTGTCTACCTTGTGACCTCAAGTAGGGCATTTAATCTCTTCAAGTTTTAGTTTTCCCTCTATAAAATAGTGAAGATGATAATAGTAGTGCCTGTTTCATAAGGTGAATGACAATATTAAATAGAGAAATTCACGTAAAGTGTCTAAGAAAATGCCTGGTACTTCACAAATGATCAAAAAATGGTAGTTTGTGTAGCCTCTTTTTTCAGTCTCTGTTTTCATGAGCCTAAGATAAGTTAACCAACCTCTATGTGCACCAATGGATGGACTTTTAAATAATTTTTACTTATAAGGTTGATCTTCACATTCATTTTCATTATCCTGGACAAACCTTTGAGACTTATTTCCTTGGAAAGTTTTCCTTGCCTGCTTGTTACTCCTGTAGAAATAGCACAAGTCCAAGGATCCCTTGTGTCTATCACCATAAGAGCAGCCCTGACCCAGGCAAAGTTGCTCAGCTTCAACCAGATGTGGCCTCTCCTGAGACCCAAGCCAGATCTCCCTGAAATAGTTAATCCTTAGGAAATTCATGAACTCAGTCTCTTTACCCTGGGACATCTCTGTGATGAAGAACCTGCTGTATCCATGTCTGAATTTCAGTCTTGATTCCAGCCCGAGACAGAGTGCTGGGGATTTGTTTGCTGAGAGAATTTCTATGCAAAGCCTTACCTGTTGTAAACTCCTTGATAACAAAACAACAATAGTACATCAATTGAATGATTACCCTGGTGAGACATTTTACATACATTATCTTAAAGAATACACCATGCAAACCTATGAAAACAGACTGTCAATATCCCTATTTTACATATTAGAGAATGAAAGAAAGCACAAACCAGGTACAGTAGCAGAGCCAAGATTGAGCCCAGGATATCGGATTGCAGAGCGAGGTATCTCAAGGATTATGTGTTCAGTTTACCTTGGAAGCCATAGCTCCCACTATTATGACTGCAGCCAGCCAGCATCTCCATTGGGGTGGGGGTGAGGGGGCTTACTGCTTCATAAAACACTGCAGCTTTGGTCTGAGAGAATGCAAACTGCCAGAAAGTAGCTCCTTTACTGTATCTTATCATTAGTTAAGAGTCTATCCTCACTCATTCTGAATCTACCCTCTGGAGGAAATAGAAGCAAAACCTCATGAAATTCCCAGAAATAGAAGCAAAACCTCATGAAATTCCCATATGTTAGCATTTATCCTATAAATAGATAAGTCCCGTGATGACTCTGGGAGATGAATTTAAAGCCGAGAACCAAGCCTGTTGTGATAGCACAAGCCTGTAATCCCAGTACTTGGGAGGCTGTAAGGGGAGGATCAAATGTTTGAGGCCAACTTAAAAACTTTGTGAGACTCATAGTAACTTAGCAAGACCCTGTTTCAAAATAAAAATACAAAATAAAATAAGATAGGACTGGAGGTGTATATCGGAGGTAGAATGTCCCTGATCATGATATTAAAAGTAGCTAATACTTTATAACACACTTAATTTTTCTAAATGTTTGCTCTCAATACCCAAATATCTACCTCCAAGTTTCCAAACAAAGAACATTCCCCCATTGCTATCAAATTATTCATTATTTTACCTGTGCACACCAACACCCACTGATAGTGACTACTTAGTAGGCTTTGAATTTGTATCCCATGATGGTAAACAGATTGAATGATTTAGAGGATTGTGACCACTTAGCATTCAATTATTTGTTCTCAAAATCTACCACACCAGAATGCGTGCAAACCAAAGTCTTTGTGTTAAGGTTGGGTTCTGGCATATGGGGCAGAAAGAACTCTTGGAAAAATCAAAAGAATGATTAATTAATGCTCTTTTGTAGAGACTGCTTCCAGCTCTCTCTCTCTGACTCCAGGGCTGAAAATGGTGCTAAGTGAGGAAAAAGGAAGAATTAATGATAAGAATGAGCCAGAAAAAATAGTGTCAAGTATTAGACTCTGGCCTTAGTGTCTGTAGCAAATACTGCCCCACCCATATCCCTATGGCCCACCATGCCGAAGGTAATTGGAAGGTTCAGATATTATGCTGAGGTTAGCCAGTCCAAAAAAAAAAAAAAAAGAAAGGTCATATGTTTTCTCTTATATGTAAAAGCTAGGGAGAAATTGGCATACAAGAGAGATTCCATATAAAGGAGGAAAAACATCAGTAGAGTGAAAGAGGGGGTTTAAGGGAGGGAAGTGGATCGGGAAAGGAAAACTTGATGAAGGAAACACTTCCATTGACTTTATGCACATATGTGAACTCATCAATGCCAATCTCAATATCGTGTACAGGGAAGGGAAGAGAGTGGGAGGGGATTTGGAGGGAATCCCACCAAGTGCTGTGTGCATGTAGGTCCCTATCACTCTGAACTTCATTACTATGTGAGATTACAAGGCATCAACAAAAGCATATTTTAAAGAAAAGAAGACACTTCTTGTAAACACCAGCAGTATCCTACCTCCAGCATCTGCTCATCTTTCTCCAAAAGTTTTCTCTATCTTCAGGAATGGCATTAGCCTACATGGGAGGTAAGATGGAAGACAAAAGGGGTTAATGACCAAGGAGGAAATTTGACCAACAAGAGGTGAGAAGCAAGAGCCAAAGGCCCCAGCTTCCTGGAGGCTGGGTGGGACAGTTCTGATGTGTACACTCCAATCTCTAACATGACCTCCAGAGGGATTAGGATCAGTGTCCTCCTCAACAGGGCACTTCACCTTCTTTTCAGGGGTTGCCTCTCATATAAGCTATTTGTATTCCAATGTTTGTCCCAGTATCCACTTGTAAAGAAGCCAAGTCTTAAAGTCTTCTTGCTAATATTTAAATGGTCAGAGCTTTACAAGTTTAGTAAGGGAAGAAAATGATATTTGCAATGTTTTGGCACAGAGCTTGTACCATGCACTTTGACAATAGCAGCAATGCCTCTCCCCCTCTGCTCCTCACATCTTCACCCTTATCCTGATCCTCCTCCCCTTCTCCTCCTGTTTCCTCCCTTCCTCATCTCTTAGGGCCAACAATATTTATTAGTTATCATTTACAAAGTTTAAAAACAAATGCCCTAGACAAATTAAAATTTGCAGCCACAATAAATAAGTTCAAAGTTTGGAACAAAGATTTTGGTTCAGACAAAATGCCTGGAGCTCACTTTTATTGCATACTGACTCTATTGCATATAAATGAATTTAATTGAAGCCAGGCACCCTGGCTTATGCCTGTAATCCCAGTACTTGGGAGGCTGAGGCAGGGGGACCACAGGTTTGTGGTTAGCCTCCACAACTTAGTGACACCTTGTTTTAAAATTTTAAAAAGTAGTGCTGAAGTTATAGCTTGGAGATAGGCCACCCCTCAGTTCAATTCTCAATACCACACACACAAAAAAATTACCTGAACAACTTATGTAGGTGATATAGCATATAAAAGCAGAGATAGACATTTTTAAGAATAAAATAAATTTAAAAACCCTTATGATATCAGATTTGAGGGGGGGTCTCCAACAAGGGTTGATAAACTATGACTCACTACCTATCTTTGTAAATAAAGTTTTATTGAAACACAGTCATAATCATGTGTCTTACATACTAACTATCAGAGACCATAGAGTCCACAGCCTAAAATATTTATTATCTGGCTCTTTATAGAAAATAATTTCATGAATCCTGATAAAGGATACTGATTTTCTTAAAAATATATATAAAGTACAAAAGAGAGGACACATAGGTAAATATACATTCATATATATATGTATATATATATATGTATAATACGTATATATGTGTGTACACATATATATGTGGATATTTTTTAATAATTCTACATCATGAAAAAATGTAGGCTGTCCCAAAGCTCCCCAGTTACATTTTTCTTTACTTTGCTTTTTGGTCCAAAGAACACTTTAGTGGGCAATAGAACAGGCCATCCAAAAACAAAAACAAAACCAACATTGCCTTTCTTAATTATAAAAGAGATATAAAGATTCATGTTGGAAATGACAAGATCTGACAAGGCAATACTGTTGACCAATGGGTAGTCACTACACTCCCATCTCCACCCTAATGGGCAAATAAAATCTATTCCACGAGATGCCCAGGCCTTAGCAGTTCTATATATAACAAACATGATCCTTTTAAAAACAACCCGAATTATACATAATGCATGCTCATATTCTTAAATTGATCTGTTAGAGATGCTAAAAAAAGATTGCATATATTTCAGTTTTCCCAAAATGTCTCTTTCTCCAACACCAACTATTTTTTCTCCCTTACAGAGCTCCCAAAATTCTGGAGAGTCTTATAAAAAAATCACAAAACAAAATGGGCCTGAATATGTTATTCCACTGCCTGCAAACTTCCAACAATTATTTTTATGTAGGGCTAATTTCTAATACTTTGAGTCCCATGTCTATTTAACTTCACAGTCTCGTACCCTGATAAACACATTCCCACACTACATACCTGATGTCAGACTCTCTCCTGCCATTCTCTGAATCAGGTCCTCTTGCATCACCAATATTTTGTTCACATTGTTCTGTCTGATTAGAACCCCCCACTTTCTCCCACATTAATCTTTAATATCCTCCCTCCTGACTCCAGCCCAGATATCACCTGCCCAGAGGGCCTTCCTGGGTTCTTTTGGTCAGAACAAATCTCTACTTTATTCATCCCACATCTTAGTTAATAGTTATTTCATTGACCCACTTGATTCAGCCCCAAATCTAGAATCATTCTTACATCTTTCCCTCCATCCCCCCTCAGATGCAATTTCTCTCTTTGGCTTTGTCGATCCTACCCATATTCAATGAATCCATCCTGACTGTTGTTTGCTGTGATCATGTGACTGATGGTCAGCTGTTTATCTTTCCTTTCATCCTGCCCTTGTTTTTCTCCAACTCAGTCTCACTTCAGTGGACTAATCTTCTTAAAACCAGAAATCAGATCATATCACTCCTGTGTTTAAAGTTTCTTGTGGCCTCCTTTTATGTTTGGAATCAAATGCAAATAGCTTCACAGGATCTGCAAAGTAGTGCACGCTCTGATCCCAACCACTGTTCTCCAACTCACTGTACATACGTCTCTGGTAAATGCCAGCCAACTGCAGAAACAGTGTGATTCTTCCCCCGACATCTGGAACAATCCTCTCCTCACTCTGCACTGTCTTATCCTAATTTTTATTCATAGCAAACAAAAATTCAAGCCTTTTGAGACGCCTTCCACAAGTCCTGAAAGCAAGCCAGGGTCTCCTCTGTTACCTTGCCCATTTCTCTTCCTTCACAAAGGTCCTGCAACTTGTC
>PVLC010040316.1:0-13893 GCA_004027655.1 Graphiurus murinus
CCTGAAGAGCTCATGTGTCAGTGTTCAAAGGTGATGTAATTAAGTCATGAGTATTCTCATCAGTGTGTATGTCCACTGCGATGGGCTTACTAGGAGGTTACCAAAGCAGGTGGAGTATGGCTAGAGAAGGTGTTCTCTGGGGGTGTGGCTTTAGGGACTGTGCTTTTGTCTTTGAATCCGCTTGCTTGCGCTTTTTTGCTTCTGGCCTCCATGATGTGAGAGAGCCTTAGTCTCTCCCTCTCTGGGATTCCCACCTTCACCTGAGCTCAGTAGATGTTACCCAGCCTGATATGGACTGAAACTCCAAAAAACTGAGCAAATATATCTAAGTTGTATGGCCAATTGTCTTGGATTATAGCAAGGAGTGTGTTGGTTGAGACATCTGACTCGCTTTTTTTCATGCTTTTGCCTGAAAAAGAAGTTTGGTCCTAGTTAAGTTAAAATTGATGGGGAAAAAAGTGATAGGAAAGAAACAATTCTTTGGTGTGCTAAACTGAGATATGGTAGACTGTAAGGGGAATTCTATAGGGTTATTGGTAGCCTTGCTTTTATGTTTTGGTGTAATGTAACCCATAATGGGATGTGTAAAGGTGAAATGTAATACAAAGAAATTCCATATCATTGTTTCTCTAGAGATAGTTCAGTAAGGGTCAGAGTTAGATTGAATCAAGATAGAGAGGCAGTCCAATTGAACAGAGAAAATTGGATGTAGCCAGACAGCATGAAAGAACTGTAGAATGAAATACAGTATGAAAGAACTGTAGAAAGAAATTGGCCATGAAGAACTTTAGAAAGTGGCAATAACTTTTTTTTTCAAGCGTTTTGGGAGCTATCGTAATTGTTTTAATATTTACTTAGCATTCTCCTGTTCTTGCGACTTTGGTTGCATCTTGTTAATATTTTATAGATTTATATTTTATCCTTTACTTTTGACTTTAAAGAAATAAATTAGCCTTTGAGGACAGAAGAATCATTGTTTCAAGTTCAGTTGGAGTTCTCGTATCTAATTAGTTTTTGCAGGACATAGATTCATAATCAAAAGATCTAGAAAATGCTTTAATGATGATGATAGAAAACTGGTGCTATTTGACTTCTGGTATGATTTGGAGCCAATGACATGACTTGTGCTGAGATACCAGCAGTTTTACCCACTGATTTAGCACTAGCTCTGAAAATTTCAATATGGCAGAAAAGGCAGATAATGTCTTGCTCTTATTATGAAAATGGTTCTAACTTTATGGATTCCCTGAAATGATCTCAGGGACTTCTGGAGATCTGATAGCCACTTTCAGTGTAGAAGGTCTCAGTCTAGGACATCCAAGGTGAAGTGGCATGCCCCATTGTATAAACATTTCTTCTGTTATATCTTGAAAGTGTGACTTCCATATTTGAAAAATTTCTAAATTCCATAGCACTGGGAATATTTTCTTTGATGTTAAAATTTCCACTTTTCTTCTTCGGAAGAATTATAATAGCTTTTTGGAAAATATTACTTGTATCTTTTTGATTAAGGGTAAGAATATGCAATGATGTCTCTCAAAGATGATTTTTAATATATTTCTTATATTTTATTATGTTTTCCTAAGACATACCAGTATTTATAGGGAAATCTTGTAGGAGAATATAGAAAAAACTAGAGACAGAAAATTTTCTCAGAAATAATTTGAAAGAGAAATCTTATTAGAAATATTCAAGAATCTTTCTTTGTACTACAGATATTATATGCTTATTCAAATATAAATGCTTTTTTACTTGTTTCTTTGTTACATTGGGCCACATAACTATAGCTTATAAATTAATAATTGTTTGGTTTGTTAAAACTTCCTAACAGTTACCAGATATTATACAGTGATTGCATATATCATGAGTTCTTAATCTAGAGGCACATAAATATATTTCAGGCCCTCTGTGAAACTCCTGAATTATGAATATGTAAAATTTGATGCATGTTTTCTTTTTCTGGGGTGAAGGTCAACCAGATTATCCAAAGGATTTCTTAGGAATAATCATAATTATTCTATACTTAAGGAAATGAGTATAATTATTTTATTTTAATTCTGTGGTAAAGAAAATACTATTTTTAGCCTAGGATAGATAGACTAACCAATGATTGCTTAAATTCTCTCTCTGAACCTTGTTTTGGTATTATATAGACAAAGTCCAAGTATTTTAATTACGTCTGAATTAATTAACAATACATGAAATTCACCCACACTTGTTCTATTTATCTCTCCATGGAAACAGCATGCTTTAGGCTGCTACTAAATTTTCCACATGTAGGACATTTCTACTTTTATAGTTAACAATGTATTTTCCTAGGTTATGTTATTTTTCTTAAACTATGGAAATGCAATAGTTTAATGTTCTTTTAAAAATGTATTTTAAATAAGTCAGCTTTGCATTGTATAGATGGCTTGATGTTATTGCTTTCACTCATTCCAATGTTTTTATTTGGTTGTTTTGGAAATAATATTCCAGTTATTTATTTATTCATTTATTTACTTAGTGGTGCTGGGGATTAAACCTAGGGGCATTCTACCTCTGAGCTACACCCCCATCCTCATTTTATGTTTTATTTGGAAAAAGGGTCTCACTAAGTTGCAGAGAGTCTCTTCTAGATACTGAGGTTAACGTTGAACCTGCAATCCTCCTATCTCAGCCTCCAAGGTACTGGGATTAAATGCATGTGCCGCTTCTCTTATTCTTGCAAAAATTCTCATTTTGGGACCTCATTCCAAAGTGTTTTTCATGTGCATATCACCACCATTTTACTTATTTTAATTTTTATTGAGATATAATTTATATATAGTAAAGTGCTCAAATATTAAATATATGACTTGATGTGTTTTTAAAATAGATTTTATTTTAGAGCAATTTTAGGTTCATAATAAATTTGAATAAAAGGTAGTGATTTCCCATGTCCCTTTTGCCTCCAAGAATCATACCCTCTCTTGTTACCAATGTCTGTCACCTGAGTGGCACACATCCTCACTCAAAGTCCACTGTGTCGATTACACTTCACTACTGAGATGGTATATCATATGAGTTTGGACAAATGTCTATTGATGTGTCCATGATTACAATATTATAAAAATATCATACAAAGTATTTCCCTTGATGTAAAACAATCCTCTATGCTCCTACCAGTATTCTATAAACCCTAGCAACCACAGATATTTTTCTCGTCTCCAAGGTTTTGCCTTTCCCAGAAGGTTATATAGTTGGAATCACACAGTGTGTAGCCTTTTCAGATTGGCTTCTTTCACATAGTGATCTGACTTTAGGTTCCTATATGCCTTTTCATGGCTTGGTGGCTCATTTCATTTTAGTGCTGAGATATCCTATCATCTGGGTCATAGATCCCCAAAATGATTGGCTCACAGCCTCATTTTCAGAAAAAAAAATTCAGCAACCTCTTAGGTGCTTCCACTGCTCCCTTACTTTTGTTCAGCGCCTCCCAGTTACAACCAAGGCTACTACTGCTCCCCTAGATTGGTCCAGCATCCCCCAAGGGGGCAGTAAAACCAACTTTGGGAATACCACAGTTTATCTACTCACCTACTGAAGGACACCTTGGTTGCTTCCAAGATTTGGTAATTTTTCCATAAAGCTGTCACAAATGCCCATGTCTAGGTTTTTGCGTATTCATAAGTTTTCTGCTCATTTAGTTAAATACCAAATAATGTAATTGCTGGGTCATACCAGAAAAGTATGTTTAGCTTTGTAAGAAATTGACAAACTGTCTTCCAAAATGGCTGTATTAGTTTTCATTTCCAGTAGCAATGAAAGAGCATTCTTTCTGCTCCACTTCCTGGTCAGCATTTGCTATTGTCAGTGTCCTCCATATTGGCCCTTCTACTACGTGTGTAGTGGTATTTCATTATTGTTTTAATTTTCATTTCCCTGATGACATTTGAAGTAGAACCTCTCTTCATATACTTAGTTTCTATTATATATTCTTTTGTGAGGTGGCTGTTAAAATCTTAGGACCATTTTGTTATTTATTTATTTATTTATTTATTTATTTATTTATTTGGTACTAGGGATTGAACCCAGGGGCATTCTACCTTTGAGCTATACTTCCAGACTATTTTTAAAATATTTTATATTGAAACATGGTTTTGCTAGATTACTGAGTCTCTCTAAATTGTTGAGGATGGTCTTGAACCTGTGATCCTCCTGTCTCAGCCTCCCAAGTACTGGGATTATAGGCGTGTATCACCAGGCCTGGCTTATACACTTTTTAAAATTGGGTTGCACACTCTTTAAAATTGGGTAAGAACACAATTTATTATCAAAAACAGAGTGCTGTAGTATATTTCAAAATGGTTCCTTTTCCTTTCCCTCTGCTGGAATCACAGGGGACTGTCCTTTTGTGTGAAATTGGTAGATCTCCAGAAGGTACAAATTCACAAAGTGTGTAGGCGCATGGATGACTGGGTGCTTCTGGAGTTTTTGTTCTTGTTTTATTTTGTTTTGTGGTGCTGGGAATAGAACCCAGGGCCTCACACATACTAGGCAAGCACTCTACCACTGAGGTATGCCCTCAGCCCTATTTAATTAATTTATTTATTTATACAGGTTCTAAGTTGCCTATGGTTGCCTTGAATTTGCATTCCTCCTTGCTCAGCTTCCTGACTAACTGGGTCTATAGGTGTCTTCCTATAGAGGTTTTAATCTCTATAACTTTGCCTCTTTGAGCCTCAATTACTGTTTAGTAATTGGTTACCACAGCATTAGTAGTTACTAAAGAGAAGTTATGATTTTATCTGCCTATCTTCCCAGTTTTGGGGGCAGCAGTTTGCCTTGTGATATCACTTCTGTAATGGATCTGAGAGAAGCTGTTGATTGTTCAGTTTGTTCAGCTTCTTATTTGTTGTTAGGAAGGGGCGATTACTGGACTAGAAACTGGAAGTTATATTTAAAGTTATAGCTTTAAATATGTAGTTCATTTATAACCTATAATTTCATATTTCAGTATAGTTATTATTTATATTTAGCTTATGATAGGTGATAGAAATAATAAACATATAATTTATTTTATTATTTCTTCAAATATTGAAGATTTTAAAAGCAGGAAATATGAAATACAACTAAATTTTTAAACATATTTTACTAAAGAATGAAAGGCATCTCATAAACTTGTAAACTCTGACAGGTAGGTTGCTGGGACTAACTAACTTGATGCAAATTGTCAGAAAAACAGTGAGAGAAAGCAAAAATTATAAGACCAGGGCACTGAAAAATCCATAGGAAAGTAAATTCATAGCAGTTAAAAAATAAAAATAACAATTCATTTTTATTAAATTTCCTCTAAAATCTGACTAGGATGATGACTGAAATCATATTACAGGTGCAAAATGTGAAAGTAAGATTTGACAATAAGAAATGGCATTAGTAAGGGGGAAAGAGCCCTAAGTTTGTAGTTATTATTACTGTGTCACCACAGACAAGTCTATATGCTATGAACTAACCATTTGGAAAATGAAATGAATAATGATAATTAAAGAATTTTAAATAATATAATAACATTAAATAATATTTAGGACATTCATTAAAAATGAATACTTAGAAAAGATTAATAGAAGATTTTCAACTCCTCCATAATCCAAATTACGAAATTCTGCTGTTATGGTTTGGATTTAGAAATGTCTCCCTAGCCTGCACAGAAACGGTAGCAATATTGGAAGCAGGGCTTGGTTGCTAAGGAAGGTCCCAGGGGGTATGGACTTGGGGATCATAGGAGATCTCTCTCTCCTTCCCCTGCTGACTCTCTGCTTCTGGCCTCCATGATGTGAGGGCAGAGGCCTGTGCTCTCCTTCTTTCTGCTTCCTGCTGCTATGCCTGAGCTCTGCCGACCCAGCCTGCCATGGACCAAACCCTGAACTCTCAAATCAATCTTTCTTCCTCTAAGTTGTGTGATCTTTGTTTTGGATTATAGCAGTGAGAATGTTGACCAAGACATTTGCTAAGAGAAATTAAGGAAGACTTAATTAAATGGTGAAATATATCATGTTTGTGGATTTGAAAATACTCTGCTATTTCTTTTCACATTGATACATAGTTTCAATGCATCCCAATTCCAATCCAGCCACATTTCATAGATGTATCTGGATTTAAAATTTATGTTTAAAATTTAAAATGCCTGGGAAAGTCAAGATAGTCTTGAAGAGAAAACTGTGGACCATTCCAGACTCAAGACTTACTATAAAGCAGCAGTAATTAACGCAGTATGATTTTTGCATAAAAAAGTGATAAATAGATCAATGGAACAGAATTAGAAAATTCAAAAGTAGTCCAAAACATATATTTTATTTTTTAACAAAGGCACTGAAGCAATTCAATAAGTAGAGCTTCACAGTAAATAGTGTCACACACGTGGATATCTATATGGAAAGATGTGCCTTGACATCAGCCTCATGTGTAAACAAAAATCATTTCAAGATGAATCATAGACATATACAAGGGAAAATTACAAAGCTTCTAGAACAAATCACAAAATAGATGATGTTGAGGAAGGCAAAGATTTTTTAACAGGCTGTAGTAAGTGCTACCAACTTAAAAAATAAACAAATTGAATTTCATTAAAATTAAAAACATTCTCAAAATGTAGAAAGTTAAAAGGCTATCAATAGACAGTGAGTAAATATTTTAAGTACATATATTTGACAAAGGATTTGTATCTAGAGTATATTAAAAATTACAACAATAAAAAGACAACTCAATTGAAATTTGGGCAAAGTATTGACCAGACTTTTTTTTTTTTTTTTTGCAAATAGGTAAAAAATGCAGGAAAAGATGCTTAACATTATTGTTATCAAGGAAATGTAAATTAAAAACCACAATTACATATCACTACAGAAAAACAGTTCCTTTTAGAAAGATTGAAAGCCCTGGACATTGAAAAGAGTGAAGAACACATGGAACTCATACTTTGCTGGTGGAAATGTAATTGATACCTTTACAAAACTGACAATCACTAGATATGCAAATCATATTCCTACCCTATGGCCTTACAATTTCATTACTGGGCACATACCCAAGGGAAATGTGCAATGTTCATAAAATATTTGTGCAGTAATATCTATGATAGCATTATTAGCTTTTTCACCATCCAAATGTTCTTTAATGATCTACAACATCACAATGTTTTCTTTTATATTTTGTCATCATTTCCATATAATGGAACTTCAGTGGTTTCTCTACATTTAAAGAATCATCCTCATTAGAAGTATAATGTTGTCAAGTGGGATTATTTATACAGTGTTTATGCAGTACAAAGATCTGTGAAGGTTGCAGTTGTAGGTGAGGTTGTTGAGGGTGGCTCAACTAGATGACCTTTTGTGTAAAAAAATATTGGATACCCAAGGGCTGCTATTCAGTGCCCGGCAAGAAATATAGTGGTGAAGTGTAGGAGGTTAAAGTCATGAGCCATCTTCTACAAGGAGAAAATAGAATCTTAAACTTCCCAATGAGTAAGTAGAGAAGCAATTTAATGATGGCTGTATACTGAGCTTCCAGATAACTCAAGCTTCAGATTGGATGGTGTGGAGTCATGCTGAGAGCCAGAACCACCATTATGAAGAGTATCAGCAGAACAAGAAAGGGTTGTATTACTTGTGACATCTTGGCATTATTCTAGGTAGTGAGATTGTGAGTCATGATAAAGGAGAAATTACTCACTTTAGACAGGGAAACTGTTTCTATGCAGTCATAATTGCATTTAAGACTAGAGAAACACTTAGTGGAGTGTTGGGTTTTAATGGAGTATATTTATATGGTAAAGAAAATAAACTCAGAGACTTTGGACTTAAAAATCAGAAGGAATATATTGTGGCAGATTTAATGGCCAATGAAGATAAGGTAACAATTTAGTATTACTTAATTAGAGATGATTAAAATCAGATGAAAGGCAGCATGGGGCTGATGAAGTGAATTAATTAGGTTATGATATTTCAGTCCACTATGCAATATTAACAATATTGGCATGTAATTGGAGGTGCATCATTTTAGCAAAGTTAGGGTCAGAAAGGTTAAGAGGTTTTTATTTATATAAAATGTGCTCTTAGAGCCGGGCGTGGTGGCGCACGCTTGTAATCCCAGCATTTGGGAGGCTGAAACTGGAGGATCCGGGTTTGTGGCCAGCCTCAGCTACCTAGTGAGGCACTCCGCAACTTAGTGAGACCCTGTTTCAAAATAAAGAATAAAAAATAGGGCTGAGGGTATAGCTCGAAGGTAGAATGCCCCTGAGTTCCATCCCCAGTACCGCAAAAAAAAAAAAAAAAAAAAAAAAAAAAAAAAAAAAAAAAAAAAAAAAAAAAAAAAAAAATGTGCTCTTAGTATAAAAGTTTTCTTAAGTTGTATTTTTTGATAACCATTCTTCTATTATAAATAAAAATCAAGCCAGCATGGTGATGCACACCTGTAATCCTAGTACTTGGGAAGCTGAGACAGGAGGATCACAGGTTCAAGACCACCCTCAGCAACTTAGCGAGACTCTCAGTAACCTAGTAAAACCCTGCTTCAAAATAAAAATTAAAAAAGGGCTGGGAGTATAACTTGGAGGTAGAATGCCTCTGGATTCAATCCCCAGTGCCAAATGTGCATGTACACATGCATGTATGTGCATCCCTCCCCAACACACACTATAAAAATAAAAACTAGCAACTTTAATGTGCTCTGTCATTCTTGGAGGAGTTTTGGGTGTAATATAGTCTTCTGGTTCTTTAGACACTTTTCAACAAGTATGTAGAACCACATGCACAAGATGTCATTGGTGGGTACTGTGAAATGACTGGAATTTTATAGGACAGCAGGAGCAGAAGCAGCCAAGCCACATAATAGTTTTACAGGCACTTCAGGAGATTTAAAAATAAAAATAACAGTTTTAGCACTTGAGTAAAATAAAATTATACGTTTCATTTTTTGCTCTAAAATTCTTCAGGTTTCAAAGGCCCTATAATGAATGTGCTAGAACTGGATTTTCCTTGCTGTAGAAGTGAAATATGAGACAGAAGCAATAGATTTTGAAATGCTTGAGATTGAGGGGCTGGATTGAGGCACATCTGAGACTAGAGAGCCAGATTCTATGCTCTCTTCTCAGGTTTAGGAGACTGTTATATGATCACATGATTTATTTTCTGTCATTTAACTTTCATCTAATTTATCCTTCTTTAAGCTTTCATTTCTATGACTTTGGGTCCCTCTTTAAACAGAGAAGAGCTTATCCTGGCCTCATCATGGAGAAAATTAAAAAATAAATATACTATGCTTGACTTTCCAGGATAGTGTAAAGTAATTATCTTCTAACAGGCATGGGTTAAAGTACATTTTATCCTTGGTAATATGGCTAAATGACTTTAATTATAAACAAGAATGAAGGATACAACATGCAAAGCTGGAGTCATGGCAATAGAAAAGATATTCATGGGAGTCAGTTTTTACTTCATGTATATTTATTATGTCAAGAATAGATATAGTGCATTGAAAAATATTTTTTCTTATTTTGATGGACAATTTTGCAGGTTTTTTTTTTAATTGAGAATACTGGATTAGACTATCGGCTTCTATGTTTGCCTTTGAGGAAGGATTTTAATATTTTTGTCTTAAATAGCCATTTTGCACTATCTATAGTTCTCCCTGATATTCCTGTTCTCAATAACTCTAAGAAGAATTGGTTGTTCTAATGCAGAGAATTGGCCAAAGTAGGAGGATATAATAAAATGTCTAACTGGCAAGGAAATCAATTGCTTTTCCAATAATCAAAAAGAATATAGAACTAAAGAAATTGAACATTTTTAACTATACATATAAGATAATGGCTGTAACCTAGCTCTCCAGAAACCATAAAAGATGAATTAGGTGTTTATTAAATCGTATCACTTATTATGATACATATACCTGTTTCCTAAAGGAAAAGATTAGTCCAAAAAAGAAACCAGAAGACAAGAAAAATAAAAACAATTGTGCTATATTCCCAACGGTATGTGTGATAAATTTCTCATTCAAAGCCTGTGGAATAAGAATATTTGGTTCATTCAGAATCATTTTTTTGTTCTCAGCATCTTTAAAAGACTCTTTTTCAGACAACTTACTCTCATAACATAGACAGGCACAGTGATTATTCATTTTTTATTTTCCTCTTTTAGAGAAAGGCCTTTGCAAGCAAGTTTTGAAGTGATTTATCGAGAATCACTGTGATAATATACTTCAGAGAGTGAGAAAGAACTAGGTAGGGCACTTACCCTACTGGCCAAAGATGAAAATGACATTATAAATTGCTATTGATACTGACAATCTCTAATGTGATAATGAGACTATAAAACTGGCATTATTTCTGATGTGAGAGATCTAATTCTGTGGGGTTTGCTCAGGGTAATACCATTGCATATGTTATGAAAAAATTTCCTACTTTAGTTTTCATGCCTGCCGTTTAACTTAAACATATTCATCTCTGCCAAGCCTCCCTTTTCTTTTCCCCATTAGAAACTGGCATTGTTAACAGGTAATTAATTTGATCCAAATATAATGATTTTTGGGAAAGTATGACACAGTGTGAGGATGAAGAGAATGAGGGACTTAGTAGTGCAACCAAGGGGGACTAAAATGATGATTCCAGGTCCAACTGGCTAAGTGGGGAAGAAAGTAGGGAAGGTAGTGACTTGATGGCTGGGCCAAGCGATTGTATGTGTAAGTGCAGTTTTAGTAGAGGAGAGACAGTCAGAGAAGTTGTTTTATGAATGAGGAAGACATTCAAATTTTGATATTTAAGATACCTTTGTCGCTGGATGATATTTTCTAAATAGAGGCCATTTATGTGGAGAGAGAAAGTGAATGAAGTAAAACAAATGAACTATGAAAACAGGATGCTAGGACGGGTCATCCCATTGAATACTGAGTATGGCAGATTACTGAAAATTAACTAATTAATCAGTTACTGAACATCTGTACAGAACATTAAGAATTAAAGAAATTGGGCCAGGCATGGTGACTCATGCCTATAATCCCAGTACTTGGGAGGCAGGAAGATTGTGGGTTTAGTGTCAACCTCAGCAACTTATCAAGACCCTTAGCAACTTAGTAAGACCCTGTCTCAAAATAAAGAATAAATAGGGTTGGAAGTATGGTTTGGAGGTTGAATACCCATAGGTTCAATACCCAGTACCCAAAACAAAAATCAACAAACCAAAACAAAAAAGTAAAAAAAAAAAAGAATTAAAGAAATCTAGACGTATACTATATTCTACTATATTCTATAGGATTGGGAATAACATATTTTTGAGAGAGACAATATACTTGTTGGTTGTAATAGAGATAGGTAGGGCCTGTTTCCCAGTAGGTAGTTGAATTTTTGTTGAAAGAACAAATAATTGCATGAATTCCTAAGGGAACATGAAGGAGCAGACCCAGTAAGGACAACAGAAGAATTTATGTGGAAGTGTCATGAAAAGAGATCCAGGGAAATCAGGTTTGAGCTGAATTGTGAAAGATTGTTAGTCATCAGCAAGGTATATAGTAGGACTGTTATAAGGAATTCTAAGCAAAAGAGAAGCATTTCTCTTCGTATGGAAGCAGAGAGGCAGGTGAGGCTGGAATACTGCATGTGTGCAGGGGGGAGCTCTTTAGGAAGGACCAGTGCACCCTGCTTCAGTATTTGTACATTGTCATGATGTAAATAGATAGAAGCCACAGGAGACTTTATGTGATGTGATAAGGTCCGATTTAGGATTTAGAGTCCCTAATGATTATTTTATTGACAATGCAAAGATTATATTGTAGAGGATAATCATATGGTCTTTTTGGACCATTTAATGTTTTCGTTTTATTTTGTTGTACTGAGGATGGGACCCAGAAGCCTTCTACCTCCAGACCTATTTTATTTTTTATTTGGAAACAGAATATTGCTAAGTTGCTGAGAGCCTCACTAAGTTTCTGAGGCTGGCTTCAAACCTGCGATCCTCCTATCTCAGCTGGCCAAGTACTGGAATTACAAGTGTGTGCCAATATGCCTGGCCCATTTAATGTTTAAAGTATCTGGATTTCTTTCTTTCTTTCTTTCTTTCTTTCTTTCTTTCTTTCTTTCTTTCTTTCTTTCTTTCTTTCTTTCTTTCTTTCTTTCTTTCTTTCTTTCTTTCTTTCTTTCTTTCTTTCTTTCTTTCGTGTGTGGTATGGGAATTGAATCCAGGGGCATTCTACCTCTGAATTACACCCCCAGCCCTATTTTTTTTCTGTATTTTGAAACAGGGTTTCACTAAATTTCAGAGTGCCTCACTAAGTAGCTGAAACTGGCCGTGCACCCAGATCCTCCGTGCTCAGCCTTCCAGGTACTGGGATTACATGCGTGCACCACTATGCCCCGCTAAAGTGTCTGTTTTATTTGGCAGTTGTTTTAGTTTTAAGTTAAATGCATATAATATAAGTGTACATATACTTATTAATATTTGTATATATTTATATTTGTGTTTATAAAGTTGGCTATATGCATATTGATAGATAATATCACACAGTATATATACATATGTTACTATCTATATCTGTATATAGATATAGATATATAGAAAGAGTAGAGATAAAAAGAAAGCTTCTAGAGTTTGGATGAGATTTTCCTTTCTACTCAAAGGACTGAAAACCTAAAACATCAAAAGTTTATTTCTGTTTCATGTGAAAGAAATATGTAGGCCATCTCGAGTTGGTTATTGTGTATCAGGAACCTAAGTACATTTTGTTCCTTTGCTCCATTTCCTACAGTATGCAGATTTCTCCTCATGGCCCAGGATGTCTACCTCAGTTCATGTATCCATTTCAAGTAACAGGCAGAAGGAAAAGATGGAAGAAATGGGTGCCTTTTACTTTAAGAACACAATTAACATGACTTTTCAACTTATATCCCATTTCCTAGAATTTAGCCCAAGAGACTCACTTGGCTACAAGAGAGACTAGAAAATATTATTTATTCTGAATGGCAATATGCCTAGTTAACAGTGGTGACTGTCCGTGTCCAAAACACAGAGTAGAAGAAACTTAGCCTGAGAACTAGCTGGCCTGTCACATACAAGTGCTTAGTCCCATCATACTCCCAATAATTCTGTTTATAGAATATGTGTGTGTGTGTGTGTGTGTGTGTGTGTGTGTGTGTGTGTAGTTAGCATGTTCTTAGAAGTGCTTCCATTTGGAAGGACATAACAATCAGCACGCATATTGTGTGCTATAATACTATTTTACAAGTATAAGTATACTGGCTTAGTGAGTACTACATATAATGATTGTGCTAAATTGTATTTATATAGAGCTTTCAAAATGTTTGTAAAGTGCATTTACATTTATTATCTTATATAATCTATGGCACTTCTAAGTAATGGGAAGCCAGCAAAATGACTCTGTTACCACTAGAGAAGTGGGATTGTGTGATTTTGATGTCAAAGCTGGGATTTATGTCACTGACTCCCACTTTAGGTCTATTTACAGAAGAAAGTAATGTTATGGGTTTTTTGAGAACAGAGGATAATAGGAAAATAATTTATATTTTAATTTGAATGAACATATGCTATTGGATATGATAGTCTTATCACTTGAAAACTTAGCATTGGAGAAAGTTTTCCTCTCTTACCTGAGAATCAACATCTTGGCCATGCTCAAAGGGCACCCATTTTCCCATACAGAATGCATCAACCTCTTGGAGTTTATCAGGTAATTATGATGGAATAACCTCTGATTGTGATATGCAAATTTTGTCTACATCTTCATTCCTTTTTGGCATATTCACTATAAAACAGAATTCAACTGTACTTGTTCTATTGCAAAAATATCTTATAAAAACAATATCTTGGTAAATGTTATCATAGAGGAAAGATGAAACAAACACTTTCAACAACTGACCCAACTCATGGTGTTTTA
>PVLC010040317.1:0-13905 GCA_004027655.1 Graphiurus murinus
AGCCGGGCGTGGTGGCGCACGCTTGTAATCCCAGCATTCGGGAGGCTGAGACCGGAGGATCCGGGTTCGCGGCCAGCCTCAGCTACCTAGTGAGGCACTCCGCAACTTAGTGAGACTTGGTTTCAAAATAAAGAATAAAAAATAGGACTGGGGTGTAGATCGGAGGTAGAATGCCCCTGAGTTCCATCCCCAGTACCACAAAAAAAAAAAAAAAAAAAGGGCTGGGGGTGTAGCTCGGAGGTAGAATGCCCCTGAGTTCAATCCCCAGTACCGAAAAAAAAAAAAAAAAAGAAATAAGGCAAAAGGAAGGAGGGTCACCCAGTCTCCGCCAGTCTCTAAGGCTAATTTTGTTAAGGTCTCTTTCAGAGTTTTATTCATTCTTTCCACTTGTCCTGAGCTCTGGGGCCTATAAGTTCAATGTAATTTCCAATCTGCCCCAATAAATCGTGCCACTCCCTGGCTCACCTTAGACACAAAAGCAGGTCCACTGTCTGACCCTATCGGTTGGGGAAAACCACACCTTGGAAGGATTTCCTCTAGCAGTTTCTTAGCTACAACTGTAGCAGTCTAATTTTTGGTGGGGAAGGCTTTAGTCCATCCAGAGAAGGTATCTATAAAGACTAAGAGGTACTTGTAGCCATATTTTCCAGGCCTAATTTCAGTAAAATCAATCTCCCAATAAGCTCCCGGCTTCTTACCTCAGAGGTGTTGGCCTGGATTCTTAGAAGTGGGGTATGCATTAATCAGCTGACACGCTTTACAAGAGGATACAATTTGGATGATCAAGTCACTCATGTCCCTAGCAATTATTTTTGACCCTCGAACGGCATCAACCATCTTTTTAGTCCCCATATGAGTAATTAATTTTAGTCAGTATACTCTTGGCTACATGTTTAGGCAAAATAATTTTTTCATTTCCCATCTGGCACCATCCTCTGGTGCTCCCCGGTGTATGTACCATGGGTTGCTTGTCTGTCCATTTTATATCTTTACAGTATTTTGGTTGTATAGGTAACTGGGGGTCCCCAGGGTTCAGAAGCACCAAAGATAAAGTTGGCACTAGCTGGAGAGCATCCTTTTTAGCTATCTGGTCATAGAGATTATTTCCTCTTATAACAGGGGAATTCCCTTTCTGGTGGCCAGAGCAATGCATATTAGCCAGTCTGGCTGGGAGCCATAAGGCCTGTAACAGGTCTAAAATTTCTTGTTTGTTTTTAACAGTCTTTCCTTCTGAAGTTAGCAAGCCTCTCTCTTGGTAAACGGCCCCATGCACATGAGCCGTTGCAAATGCGTATCGACTACCAGTATAAATATTGATTTTTAAGTCTTTTCCCAAAGTTAATGCCTTAGTGAGGGCTATTAGCTTGGCTTGCTGTGCAGAGGTCCCCAGGGGCAATGGCGGAGCCCAAATTACCTCAGTCTCAGAGGTGACTGTTGCTCCGGCTGCTCCCATCCGTAAGCCAGGTATGGTCAGCTCTGGGTATTGGAACATCTGTGAGGTCCTTTCGGAGGCTATGAACCTGAACTAAGATTTCCATGCAAGTGTGGAGGGGAGGGTCTGTGTCGGGGTCAGGTAGGAGGGTAGCAGGATTGAGTGAAGTCGGAAGCTGAAAGATTATTCTGTCTGGGTTAAGCAGCAATGCCTGGTAATGTGTGACTCAGGCATTGCCAAGCCATCTGTCAGGTGGTTGTTTTAACACCCTTTCAATAGTATGAGGTGTTGTTACTATCAGTCTGTCCCAAAGTTAGTTTCTCAGCATCCTTGACCAATGATGCCACTGCTGCTATAATCCACAAACAAGGCAGCCATCCTGCCGCCACAGGGTCCAGTCTTTTGGACAGATGATAGGCCACAGGTCTCTTCCACGGACCCAGACCCTGGGCTAACACACCCTTGGCTATTCCTTTGTTTTCATCCACATATAAGTGGAAGGGATTTTTGTGTGTGTGTGTGGTACTGGGGATTGAACTCAGGGGCATTCTACCTCCGAGCTATACCCCCAGCCCTATTTTTTTATTCTTTATTTTGAAACAGGGTCTCACTAAGTTGCGGAGTGCCTCACAAGGTAGCCGAGGCTGGCCGAGAACCCGGATCCTCCGGTCTCAGCCTTCCAAATGCTGGGATTACAAACGTGCACCACCAAGGGAAGGGCGTATTGATGTCAGGAAGCCTCAATGCTGGTGCTGACAAGAGAGCGACTCTGAGAGTTTCCAATGCCTGTTTATGCTCAGGCATCCATCGAAACTCACTCTTGTCTTTTGTTCGTTCATAGAGGGGTCTAGGATTTTAGCAAACCCTGGAATTCAGAGCCTACAGAATCCTGCAGATCCCAGAAATTCTCTCATTTGCCTTGAGGTATTAGGCAGAGGGATATTTAAGATCATGTTCTTTCTAGCCAGGGACAGCCATCTCTGGCTGCCCTTAAGAATATATCCCAGGTAAGTAACTCTGGGCTTACAAATTTGGGCTTTTTTTTTTTGCAGAGGCTCGGTAGCTCAATTGACCTAAGGTCTACAGTAAATTTTCAGTTCCTATAAGGCAATCTTTCTGTTTCAGAGGCAAGCAGAAGGTCATCTACATATTGCAACAGGGTAACGGTTGGATTTTGGGCTCAGTACTCATGAAGATCTTCATGCAAAGCCTCGTCAAAGATGGGAGAATTCTTGAACCCCTGAGGAAGCCAGGTTCAAGTCAGTTGCCCATTAATCCTGGCATCTGGGTCACGCCATTTGAAGGCAAAATATTCTTGACTCTTAGGGGCTAAAGGCAGGGTAAAGAAAGAATCTTTAAGATTAAGAATAGTGTACCACCTTTTTCTGGGATGCAGGGAGCTTAGGAGGGTGTAGGGATTTAGAACGGTGGAGTGAATGTCCATCACCCATTTGTTGACTTCCCTGAGGTCCTTCACGGGGTGACAGTCATTAGTTCTGGGTTTTTTACAGGGAGCAAAGGAGTATTCCAGGCAGACTGACACACCTTAAGGACTCCGGTGAATATGGGGCTTGATTCCTTCCCTTGCTGGTACTGGCATAGGATACTGTCTTATTGCCCCTGGATTAGCCCCAGGCTTAACATCAACAAACACTGGTGGACGATGTTTTGCTAAACCAAGACCTCCTGTCTCTGCCCATGCTCGAGGATTTTTTTTTTTTTTTCAGTACTGGGGATTGAACTCAGGGGCATTCTACCTCCGAGCTACATCCTCAGCCCTATTTTTTATTCTTTATTTTGAAACTGAGTCTCACTAAGTTGCGGAGTGCCTCACTAGGTAGCTGAGGCTGGCTGCAAACCAGGAGCTTGAGGATATTTTTGAAGCCATCGATCTATATTGGCATTGGGGGAGAGTGGTCTCTCATATAAGGGGTACTTATCTGTCAATTGTAATGAAAGGACTTGAACCAGTTTTCCCTCTGAATTAAGGAGCTGTGCTCCTTCTGGGCTGAAGTGAATCTCAGCCCTCATTTTGGATAGCAAATCTCTCCCCAGAAGCAGGTAAGGACACTCAGGAATTACCATAAAAGAATGGGTTACCCACCCCATTCCCAAGTCTACTGTTCTTTGGGTAGTCCATGAATAGTGTTTAGTTCCAGTGGCCCCTTGTACCCACAGCCACTTACTGGAGATGGGTCCTCCAGCTTTAAGCAGGACTGAGTATTTGGCTCCTGTGCAATTAAAAAAACTGGTAGGCGCCGGGCGTGGTGGCGCACACTTGTAATCCCAGCATTCAGGAGGCTGAGACCGGAGGATCTGGGTTCGAGGCCAGCCTCAGCTACCTAGTGAGGCACTCCGAAACTTAGTGAGACCTGGTTTCAAAATAAAGAATACAAAATAGGGCTGGGGGTGTAGCTCAGAGGTAGAATGCCCCTGAGTTCAATCCCCAGTACCTCAAAAAAAAAAAAAAATTGGTAGGCTTCCCCTCCACATTAAGGGCTCCTTCCAATCACTGTCCTCATATAGGGTCAATAGCTTTGGCCCCTATTCCTTGGGTTTCTGCTTAGGGCATTCCCTGATCCAGTGTCCTTCTCTGCAATATGCACAATGGTTTCTTTCTCTTTTTTTTTGCGGTACTGGGGATTGAACTCAGGGGTGTTCTACCTCTGAGCTACACCCCAGCCCTATTTTTTATTCTTTATTTTGAAACAGGGTCTCACTAAGTTGTGGAGTGCCTCACTAGGTAGCTAAGGCTGGCCGCGAACCCCGGATCCTCCGGTCTCAGCCTCCCGAATGCTGGGATTACAAGCGTGCGCCACCAAGCCAGGCTATGCACACTGGTTTCTACTGAGGGAAGGTCGCCTTTTTTCATATCCTCCCTTCTTTTCCCTATCCCCCGCAATGTCCCTAAGTTGCCGCTGGTGGTTACTAGGTTCCAAAGTTACTGTAAGCAAAATCTTAGCCAGGTCTCGGTTCTGCCATCTTCCTGCCTGATCTGTCCCTATTATCATAGACCTTTTCAGCTGTTTCAATTAGATCCCTTGGACTCTTTTCCCCAAGTCTTTCTAGCTTTTGTAATTTCTTTTTTTTTTTTTTTTTTTCGGTACTAGAGATTGAACTCAGGGGCGTTCTACCTCTGAGCTATACCCCCAGCCCTATTTTGTATTCTTTATTTTGAAACAGGGTCTCACTAAGTTGTGGAGTGCCTCACTAGGTAGCTGAGGCTGGCCTCGAACCCAGATCCTCTGGCCTCAGCCTCCCGAATGCTGGGATTACAAGCGTGCGCCACCACACCCAGCTGTAATTTCTTTTTAATGTCTATTGCAGACTGGTTGACAAAAGCCACAGCCACAGTGGACTTACGATCCAGATGCTCTGGATCAAAAGGAGTGAATTGCCTAAAGGCCTCCATGATCTGTTAAGGAAAGCCACTGGACTTTCATCGTCTCCCTGCCTTATATCATAAACCTTAGTCAAATTAGTGGGCTTTCGAGCAGCCGCACGGAGACCTGCTAAAAGAGTCTGGCGGTAGACATGGAGACGCTCCCTACCTTCTGCTGCGTTGTAGCCACTTTGGGGTCGAGTGACGGGAAAGCTGGCATCCATTTCAGCTGGATTTAATGTTGGTACTCCCGTGAGACGCGGAACCAGTTTCCGGGCCTCCAGGAGGATGTGCTCCTGCTTCTCGGTGGTAAAAAGGATTTGGAGAAGCTATTGACAATCATCCCAAGTGGGCATGTGAGTGAACAAGACAGCTTCTAAGAGATTGATAAGGGCTTTGGGGTTTGTAGGTCAGCGGAGGCAAAAGGCCAGTAATGGAAAAGTGGGTGCCGTCCTTATCCTCAGGCCCTATAGCCCAGAGGGGAAGTATAGGAACCCAGATTGGGCAGCCTCTGGCGGCTCCGGGTGGCTTGTGCAGGTGGAGGAGGGGGAGGATGGGATGGAAACTGAGGCAAGAGGCACATAGGAGTGCAGTTGCATCAGCTGGTAGTGGTGGAGGAACCAGTGGAGCACTAGGCAGACAGGGGGGGGGGGATGAGAGGAGAAAGGAGGTGGAAAGGTTTTAGCTCCTGTCTCCTTTTCCCTTCCATCAACCTTGACTCTGTGAGGAAGAAGAAAAAGACTCTAACCAAGGTGGGGAGGGGGTCAGTAACCAGGTTTTTCCAAGTAAGAATGTAAGGTGCTTGATCCAGGCATCCCCCGGACCACTGAAAGACGATACATTCGACCGCTTCTACAATAGGAAGATGCCTTCAGGTGGCCAGCCAAATTCAAAAGCTGGACATTTGGAAAAGCAAAAGATTATAAGTCTGTCTCTCCCAACTTCTAGAGAGAGTTCATGTCCTCTCATTCTGAAGTTCCCGAAATACTGGAGAACCAAGTCAACGGGTCCAGAAGCAGTTTGTCCCATCTTTAAAGGGAAACACCCAAGATTAAGGGCAAACAAAAAACGAAAGTAATTTAGACAAAAACAGAGACAAAATGCACTAGCACAATTTAGCATAGATAAAAACAGACAAAGTGCACTAACACTAAAAGCAAAAGACAATGCATACATCAAGACAAACGCTTAACATTGACTAGACAAAGTCAAAACCTGATGAATTCTATAAACCTGATGGGGCAACCCCGGAAAACCTGATGAATTCACCTCCTGAAGGGATAACAATCCCCTGAAGGGTCCCTGAGACATATCTCAGGGGACCCAGCAGTCCGGACCTCACGGCATGTCTGCTGGTCATGGAGAAACTGCTCCTGAATCAGATGTCTGCAGACCAAACAGAAATAAAAAACAAAAAAAAATGCACGCTTGTAATCCTAGCATTGGGGAGGCTGAGACCAGAACTTAGAACAAGTGGAAATTTCCCAACCATCCCATAACTGCCCAGTGAACCAGCTCTAATTAACCATCATGAACCACATGGAAGGCTCCACCTGCATCCTGTTCTGCAAGCTGAATTTCCCTACCCTGGACCAATAAGCCCGTGCTTCTTTTGAGATGGCCAATTCCCTTACTCCCAACACCTGTGAGTCCCCTATGGTTTTAGGCTATAAAAGGAACTCTTCTCTCTCGAGCTGGAACTAGGGCTATTAGAGCGGAGGACTGTCCTCTGGTCTGTAGTATTCCGGCCTCGAGCCCGTTAATAAACTCCCTCTTAGTGTTTTACATCGGCTGTACGAGTGATTCCTGGGCTGGGTACGGGAGACCCCGAAAACGAAGCATTTCATTTGGGGGCTCGTCCGGGATCCCCCCAGACCCACTCAGAACCACCTGAAAGCTGCGAGGGATTTTAGTAAGTCGACTCTTTTTTTTTTTTTTTTTTTTTTTTTTTTTTGTGGTACTGGGGATTGAACTCAGGGGCATTCTACCTCAGAGCTATACCCCCAGCCCTATTTTTTATTATTTATTTTTGAAACAGGGTCTCACTAAGTTGCAGAGTGCCTCACTAGGTAGCTGAGGCTGGCCTCTAACCTTCATCCTCTGGTCTCAGCCTCCCAAATGCTGGGATTACAAGCATGTGCCACCACGCCAGCTTCTTCTTCAGGTTTCAACGATGGGTGGTGATTGGCTGAGGTCTGATCTTATCATCATGGATCTCAGGAGTCTCAGGTGGGGCGAAGGCTGAGCGATTAAGGGTGTGGGCCCATTGAGGCTTCTGCCTAAAACCTGACACACCCTATAGGGTGGAGTTAGAGATTATGAACTCTCCAGGTTTTTTTTTTTTTTTCCCCCCCGGAACTGGGGATTGAACCCAGGGGCATTCTACCCCCCGAGCTACACCCCCATACATGTTTTTTATTCTTCATTTTGAAACAGAGTCTCACTAAGTTGCAGAGCCCTCACTAAATAGCTGAGGCTGGCCTCGAACCTACATCCTCATCACAGGTAGAACTTCCTCTCCCCAGGACTGAATTAGGATGGACACTGTCATATCAAGTGTCAATTTTATTTCTCATTTGAAACAGGATCTCACTAGGTTGATGAGAGTCTCACTACTTGCTGAGGCTGTCCTTGAACCTTGGACCCTCCTGTCACAACCTCCCAAGTACTAAGATTCAGGGGAGGACCATCATGTTGGCTTAACTTAAAAGAAACTTTTAATGGAGTCTCACGTTTCCTGAGGAGTCCATATTTAGATAAATGGGAAAAGATAATTATAAAAATTATAGACAGCCTTTCTTGGGACTAATCTCAACAAAAAATTTAACATGGCAGTCTAGTATTTTATTTTTGCGGTACTGGGGATGGAAACCAGGGACATTCTACCTCCGAGCTACATCCCCAGCCCTAATGTTTATTCTTTATGTTGAAACAGGGTCTCACAAAGTTGCAGAGGCCTCACTAAGTAGTTGAGGCTGTCTGTGAACCTGGATCCTCCTGTCTCAGCCTCCCAAGATGTGGGATTACAAGTATGCACCACCAGGCCCAGCTCAGTCTAGTATTTTAAACTCATGTTTTGGAGCATACATTCCCAGTTATTCTGTGTGTGTGTGTGTGTGTGTGTGTGTGTGTGGTACTGGTGATGGAACCCAGAGGCATTCTACCTTTGAGCTACACCTCCCGCCCAATTTTTTTTTTTTTTTTTTTTTTTTTTTTTTGGTACTAGGGATGGAACCTAGGAGCATTCTACCTCTGGGCTACAGACTGGGACTCACTAAGTTATGGAGGACCTTTGAAGCAGGGTCTCACTAAGTTATGGAGGACCTCAATAAGCAGCCAAGGCTGGCCGTGAACCCAGATCCTCCAATCTCAGCCTCCCAAATGCTGGGATTACAAGCGAGCACCACCATGCTCGGCTTCAGTTATTCTTTATTTTTAATTTAATTTTTTTTTTTTGTACTGGAGATTATACCCAGAGGCATTCTACTTCCAGGCTACACTCCCAGTCCTATTTTTTTAGTCTTTATTTTGAAACAGGGTCTCACTAAGTTGTGGAGGGCCTCACTAAGTAGCTGAGGCTGGTCGCGAACCTGGATCCTCCTGTCTCAGCCTCCCAAATGCTGGGATTACAAGAGGGTGCCACCACACCCAGCTTTCAGTTATTCTTTAATATGGAACCTGTCATTCCACATAGCCCCATCTCTTTGAATGTTGCCAGTGATTAGGCCAGGATTTCTTCTTTGATTTGGGGGCGATACTCAGCACAGAACAAGAAGGCCAGGGAGGCCTTTGACTGCATTGGGATCCTCTTATTTTTTTTTTTTTTTCTTTGTGGTACCGGGGATTGAACCCAGGGTCATTCTACCTTTGAACTATACCCCCAGCCTGATTTTATTTCTTATTGGGAAACAAGGTCTCGCTAGGTTGTTGAGTCTCACTCACTATTTGCTGAGGCTGTCCTTGAACCTGCGATCCTCCTGTCTTGAATCACCACGATACCTTTTGTGGGTCCTTGGCCTTCACGGTGAAAAGAATTACAACTTGCACCCGTCAGGGACAAAGGCAGGAGTCTTATTTAGGAAAAGTAAGGAACTTGAGCAAGAAAGCAGGTGAGGGGAGATCATCTGCCAAAAGAGTCTCTACAGCCTTTTCAGTCCTTATATAGAATTCCCAAGAAGGGGTGGGCACAGGGGAGGTCTGGACCTCCTCTTCCTCAAGTTTCAAGGATGGGTGGTGACTGGGTGAGGTCTGACCTTGTCCTCCTGGATCTCGTGAATCTCAGGTGGGGCGAGGGGCCTGAAAATTAAGGGTGTGGGCCCCCTGAGGCTTCTGCCCAAAGCTGGACAAACCCTGTAGGGTGGAGTTAGAGATTATGAATTCTGCAGAGTTTAAAACTATATTTTTCAGCCAGGCGTGGTGGCACATGCTTGTAACCCCAATACATGGGAGGCTGAGACAGGAGGATCATGTGTTCAGCTACTTAGTGAGGCCCTCCACAACTCAGTGAGACCCTGTTTCCTAATAAAGAATAAAAAATGGGACTGGGGGTGTAGCTTGGAGGTAGAATGCCCCAGAGTTTAATCCCTAGTACTGAAAAAAAAAAGGCCAGGGGATAGCTCAGAGGTAGAACACTTCATTCTCCATTACAGAGAAAAGAAAGAAAGAGAGGGAGGGAGGGAGGAAGAAAAGAAAGAAAAAGAAAACTCTGAGAAGTTCACTGAAGCATCTGGCTACTTCTTCTCACACCTCTCCCACAAGTTTTCACAAAGAAACCTATGACGGCATTCTGCCTTTTGTCTTCTGGGATCGCCTTTGCCATGTTCAGCTGTTTTTTCTCAGAGTCCTCTGACACCCATCTGGCTCTCACTTGTTCCAGCACTGTCTCTATGGAGCTCAATGTACTGCAGTAGCTTCTATTTTTATTTTGAAACAGGGCCTCAATGAGTTGCTGAGGCTGATCTCGAACCTGCGATCCTCCTGTTTCAGCCTCCCCAGTACTGGGATTACAGGTATGGGCCATGCACGCCGGCTCTTTTGTCTCTTGAGTAGTCGGCCCTCTTCCTTCCTAGAAGGTGTCACTGTGCTTGAAATGCAATAGATTTCCCTTCAAATGATTCCTGTCAGGATCACCCAAACAGTAACTGCTTAGCAAATACAGGGACTGGTGCCCTTGACATTCTCTCATCTGCCTTTCCAATCTTTCTTTTCCTCTTATTACAACCTCCTTACACTACTGTCCACCCCATCTGCCATCTTCCAATGCAGCCATCTTCCAGAATGTTCCACTACTGGACAAATCCTTATTTAGTCATCCCCATTTCACGCTATCCAACAGACCTACTGTCTCCTCCACCCAGGGGCCCCACGCCTACAGAACTTTTCCAGTAAGATAAGAGTTGAATCCAGGGGCATTCTACCTTCAAGCTACACCCCTAGCTCTAATTTATTTTATTTTATTTTTATTTTGAAACAAGTTCTCACTAAGTTGCTGAGGGTCTTGCTAAATTGCTGAGGCTGGCCTTACACCTGAGATCCTTCTGTCTCGGCCTCCCGAGCGCTGGGATGACAGGCCTGAGCCACCACGCTTGGCTCCTCCAGAGAACTCTCTTGAAGTAGGAAACGGTTCATAGAGAATATGCAGAAGTGGAAGATTTTTTTTCCCAAAACTCTGTGTGAATTAGTTACATTATTATATAACTTAAAGTTAATTTTTAAAAGTAAACAGCCAGCTGGGTGTTGTGGTCCACACTTGTAATCCCAGCATTTGGGAGGCTGAGACGGAGGATCCGGGTACTCGGCCACCCTCAGCTACCTAGTGAGGCCCTCCCCAACTTAGTGAGACTCGGTTTCAAAATAAAGAATAAGAAATAAGGCTTGGGGTATAGCTCAGAGATAGAACACCCCTGAGTTCAATCCCCAGTACCACAAAAACAAAAAAAGTAAACAGCCTTTCTGATTTTTTTTTTTTTTGCCATTATCCAGTACTGTTGTGAGGCACTCTGCAATTTAGTGAGACCCAGTTTCAAAATAAAGAATAAAAAATAGGGCTGGGGTATAGCTCGAAAGTAGAACGCCCCTGAGTTCAATCCCCAGTACCGCAAAAAAAAAAAAAAAAGGGCTGGCGGTATAGCTTGGAGGTAGAACACCCCTGAGTTCAATCCCTAGTACCGCAAAAAAAAAAAAAAAAAAAAAAAGAAAGAAAGAAAGAAAAACCCAGCCGTGCAATGGCTTGTCTCATCCTTACATTTATCAAAGCCAGGATGAGCATGCCACTGTTGTCCAAGTAGCAGCCAGAGCCACAAGCTTTTGTTTAGAGACAGTCAACTGTGGAGCCGGGCGTGGTGGTGCACACTTGTAATCCCAGCATTTGGGAGGCTGAGACCAGAGGATCCGGGTTCTCGGCCAGCCTCTGCTACCTAGTGAGGCATTCCACAACTTAGTGAGACCCTGTTTCAAAATAAAGAATAAAAAATAGGGCTGGGGGTGTAGCTCAGAGGTAGAATGCCCCTGAGTTCAATCCCCAGTACCAAAAAAAAAAAAAAAAAGACACTCAACTGCACAGAAAGGAGGCTAAGTTTTGTTTTGTTTTGGTGGTACTGGGGATTGGACCCAGGGGCCTTCTACCTCTGAGCTATACTCCCAGCCCTATTTTTTTTTTTTTTTTTTATTTTTTATTTTGAAACAGAGTCTCACTAAGTTGCGGAGGCTGTCTTTGAATCTGTGATCCTCTCATCTCAGCCTCCCAAGTTCAGGCAGGTGGCATTATGCTTGGCTCCTATATTTTATTTATTTATTTATTTATTTATTTAATTTGTTTGTTTGTTTATTCATTTCTTGATGCTGGTGATTGAATTCAGGGCCTGGCACATGCTAAGCATACACCATATCACTGATCTACACTCCTAGCCCTCCATACCCTTTTTATTTTTATTTTTATTTTTGCAGTACTGGGGATTAAACCCAGGGGCATTCTATCTCCAAGCTACACCCCCAGTCCTATTTTTTTATTCTTTATTTTTGAAACGGAGTCTCATTAAGTTGAGACAGCCCTCACTAAGTAGATGAGGCTGGTAGAGTGTTTGTCCAGCATGTGTGAGGCCCGCGTTCCAGTCCTGGACTACAAAAAAGAGGAATTGGAGAAATTGCCAAATCATTCATTTGGCACTTGGGTTCTTTTACATGACTTAGATTATATGGGGAATCCCATGAACCTTATATCCTGGTCCATGGGATTTATGGCCCTGACCAGCCTGAAGGGGCCACTCACTCATCTTCAAATCATAAAAATCTCAGCTTTTCTTTTTTTATTTTTTGCAGCATTGGGGATTGAACCCAGGTGCATTCTACCTCTGAGATACATCCCCAGTCCTATTTTTAATTCTTTATTTTGAAACAGGGTCTCACTAAGTTGTGGAGGGCCTTGCTAAACTGCTGAGGCTGTCCTCGAACTTGTGCTCCTCCAGTCTCAGCCTCCCAAGTACTGAGATTACAAGTGTGCACTACCATGCCCGACTTGATCTCACTTTGATTTAACCAGGACAACCTGTTCTAGGAACTGGACAGGCAGGAACCCGCAGGTTTTTGCTAAAGAATCTGACTGTATTGATGTAAATGAATAGATTGCTCATTTTCTGCCAGCAATCTAATAGAATTGATGGAAAGACATCCAGAAAGGATTAAATAGAAAATAATGTTGCTGGATGGCACATGCTTGTAATCTCAGTACTTGGGAGGCTGCAACAGGAAGATCATAAGTTTGTGGTCAGCCTCAGCAACTTGGTGAGGACTGTTCAACTTAGTGAGACCCTGTTTAGTAATAAAGAATAAAATAGGCTGGGCGTGGTGGCGCACGCTTGTAATCCCAACATTTGGGAGGCTGAGACCAGAGGATCCGGGTTCTCGGCCAGCCTCAGCTACCTAGTGAGCCACTCTGCAACTTAGTGAGACCCTGCTTTAAAATAAAGAATAAAAAATAGGGCTGGGGATGTAGCTCGGAGGTAGAATGCCCCTGAGTTCAATCCCCAGTGCCGCAAAAAAAAAAAAAATAAATAAATAATAAATAAATAAAATAAATAAATAAATTTTTAAAAAGTAGAGCTGGGAGTGTAGTTTAGAGGTAGAATGCCCCTGGGTTCAATCCCCAGTACCAAAGAGGGTGGCTGGGGAAGAGGGAAGGAAGGAAGGAAGGAAGGAAGGAAAAAAGAAAGAAAGATTGGTCCCCAGCATCCTTCCTGGCCTAGGAGAATTCTTTCAGCGTTCCCTGTTGGCAGTTGTGTCTCCAGTCTCCCCGGGCTGACATTTTCAGAACACGTCTCAGACAAGGCCATTGCCTAATCTCAACCTGTTTATTTCACCCTAAATTACAGTCCCAAGTCCTTGCTGAGTTGTCGTTTTCAGATCAAAGTACATTTGTGACAGACATCAAGTTGATGGATCAGCATAAAAATAAACTCCCTTATCTACCTATGTACACCTCAACATGCCCCCAATTTCACTTTTCAACCTAATAATTTGTGGTTTGTGCAAGTTAAGCAGGCTTAGGGTTGATGGCCTAGAGGGTAAAATGGGGAAAAACACATAAAACTATCCAAGTGGCGGGAAAGTTACAGAAGTATACAAAGGTGAAGTCCTTTAGTAAAGGTTAAATTTGTTCATTCAACAAACATTCATTGAACACTTTTGAGTTCCAAGCATTTGTAATGAAATAATCAAAGTGAACAAAATGGGGGGGGGGGGATTGCCTTGTCTTGTAAAGGTCACTCTTTTCTTTCTTTCTTTTTATTTATTTATTTAATTAATTTACTTATTTTCTTTCAGTACTAGGGTTGAACCCAGGGGCATTCTACCTTCAAACTATACCCCCAGCCTTATTTTTTATTTTTATTTTCTTGGTTTTTTTTTTTTTTTTTTTGCGGTACTGGGGATTGAACTCAGGGGCATTCTACCTCCAAGCTACACCCCCAGCCCTATTTTTTATTCTTTATTTTGAAACCGAGTCTCACTAAGTTGCGGAGTGCCTCACTAGGTAGCTGAGGCTGGCCTCGAACCCGGATCCTCCGGTCTCAGCCTCCCGAATGCTGGGATTACAAGC
>PVLC010040318.1:0-13904 GCA_004027655.1 Graphiurus murinus
CTTAAAGAGCAATACAGAGAGGCTAGGGTGTAGCTCGGGGTAGAGCAAATGCCTAGCATGCTCAAGATCCACAGCGCGCGCACACGCACACACACACACACACACACACACACACACACACACACACACAAACGCATATGGGAGCTTTGAGGAGCAGAATGTGTAGGGTTCCTAGAGTTCCTTTTACTCTTGGTTTCCATGTATCTGTCACATGTATTGAAGTCTCCTGGTGTGCATCTTTAACATGTAGGATCCAAGGTCCCACAAAAAAATTGGGGACATAGGGCCCAAGCTTGGAATTGGGGACATAAGGCCCAAGATTTGCATTTTCAGAGTCTACCATAATGTTTCTTATAAATATTACATTTGGATAACCAATGCCCTAGATTTGGGATTGCAGTTATCTCTGAGTCCCATCCAGGAAGATTGTGATGATTAATTTTTGCATCAGTTTGACTGGGCTAAAGGATGTTCAGCTGGTAAAACTTTGTTATGAATATGTCTGCGAGGATGTTTCCACTTGAGTTGGTAGACCAAGTAAAGAAGATGCCCTCGCCAGTGTGGGTGGGCATTATCCCAAGCTGTTAAGATCTCCAATAGAACGAAAAAGTGGTAGATGCCAGGCATGGTGTTACACACCTGTAATCCCAGTACATGGGAGGCTGAGACAAGAGGATCACAGGTTCGAGGATAGCCTTGGCAACTCAGCAAGACTGTTTCAAAGTAAAAAATTAAAAGGCCTGTGGGTGCAGCCGGGAGGTAGAATGTCCTGGGTTCAATCCCCAGTACACCAGCGCCCCCGCCTAAAAAAAAAGGCTGGTGGATGGGTAAATTTGTAATCTGCTCCAATTTGGCACCCTGGTTAGGGGCGGAGTTACATCCTTGGCTTTCCTGGTTCTCCCAGTTTAGGAGGACAGATCCCAGTCCTCATCAGCCTCCCTAGCCACAGGAACCGATCCTCACAGTAAACCTCTTTCTGTGTATCTGCCCATCACACTAGTTCTGTTTCTCTAGAGAACACTGACTAGTAGCGGGCGCTTAGTGTTACCGGCAGCAGAGTATCACAAGAACCCAGGAACTGGATTTTTGCTGCCCCTCCCTCAGCTGTGCACTTGCCGTCCTGGTTACTCTTTGGGAACTTGGACACTGCTGTGCGAGTTCTAGCCGCTTAGGATGGCTGGCTCTGCCCTTACCTCGGCCTGGGATGTTCACCCGAATGCCAGGAATAAGGCTTAGAAATAAAGCAGAGCCCCTCCCTCCCCCAGAAGGAGGTTCCTAAGGCTGTGTGTGGAAGGTCCTTCTCAGAGCTAGGGTTAGGTATCACCCTGGCTAGGACTCTGTGTGTAAATGGAGTCACTGGAATCCTGGGGTGCTCAGCCTATCCACAGAGCAGGAGCCACCAGTCTGCTCATTTAATAACTACATCGTGTGTGTGTGTGTGTGTGTGTGTGTGTGTGTGTGTGTGTGTGTATGTGTGTGTGTTAATGGGGATAGAATCCAGGGGCCTTCTATCTCTGGGCTACACTCTCAGCCCTTTTATCATTTTTATTTGGAAACATTTTTATTTGCTGAGAGCCTCCCTAAATTGCTGAGGCTGACCGTGAACCTGCAGTCCTCCTGTCTCAGCCTCCCAAGTACTGGGATTACAAGCGTGTGCTGCTCCACTCACCTATATTCTTATAGTTTCCAAAAATTATCTCTATTTTAAGAAGTGTTGTCCCCGCTCCCCGCCCCATAGATGATCTGACCAACTAGACGGTGTGATGTATCTTCTAGTGCTGTAAATTTTGAAGGCATGGATAATCTTCTCTCTGCCTCAGACTCCCCTGGGGTGTATTTTTTCTGCAAGGTGATATCTGTAGTCAAAAGGGCTTTTTAATAGGCACTGTGAAAAGCTCTACCTTTTCTGAGATAATTGCTGGCAACTAGGATTAGCCAGAATCGAGGTACTTTATCTGTTATCACTTGCTGTGAGTGAAATTGGCTAGGCTCCTGCGGGAATCAAGGATAAAGTGCTTCCTTGTATGTGCTGTTTCTCCCTTGCAAGAGGGAGAAGAAATCTCGGAAAGGGAAATGGACCCGAGGTAAGCAGACAAGACCATAGGAAAACCATAGGAAAAGAACGACCAGGAAAAGAAAGACCCAGAACACCGGCCTGAGAGCTTTCGATTCTCCTTGACTATAGAATGGCACAGAATTTTCATCGGCCAAGATTAGATAAACAAATAGAGTTTATTCCATAAAACATCTTTAATGAAACTTGTTTTTCTTTAGTATTACTGGGATTCTGTTTATAAGAAACCCCCAAAGGCAGGTTAAGAAATATATTCCATGTGAGCTCCAATTATTAGCATCACAAATACCTTCATCTTCCAGGCCCATTCATCAGCAGTCTACTTGGGTTGCCAGTGGTCTATGTCAAATGACAACAGATCGCACACACATAGAGCTCACCCTCGCCCCAGAGTACATGTGCCACAAACTCTGCACATAGTCGCCCATGTAAAACTCCCAGCAGCCCCGTGAAGTGAGCATCATTCTCCCTGTTTTACAGACTGGAGGAGGCAGAGAGGGGAGTTCTTTGCTGGAGGTCACCACTGTAAGTCAACGGTGGAGCTAGGATAGTTTAGATCCTTGCTCCTTGGTGTGTGATCCCTGAAGCAGCAGCATGGGTGTTAGCTGGGAGCTTGGCAAAGGTGCAGATTCTCAGGCCTGCCCCAGACCTTTGGAACCAGCATCTACACGTTAACAAGACTGCCAGGTGAATCACACTCACATTAAGATTTTTGGTTTGTTTTTGTACAAGGGATTGAACCCAGGAGCATTCCACTGCTGAGCTATACCCACAGCTCTTTTGATTTTAATTTTTTTTTTTAAGTAAGGTTTTACTAAGTAGCTGAGGGTTTCGTTAAGTTGCTGGGGCTAGCCTCAAACCTGCAATTTTGTCTCAGCCTCCCAAGTACTGAAATTACTGGCAGGTACCACCATGCTCTGCTACGCTAAGATTCTAAAATCACTCACTTAGATAGCCTTAGATTATTTCTTCACCTATCCTTTAAAAACCGATTTGGCTTCAGTCTTAGGGAAACAGAGTGCACTTGGTTGGCTTATTAAGAAAAAAGAGATGGCACACGTCTGTAATCACAGTAGCATACATTTATAATCCCAGCTCCTTGGAGATTGACACAGAAGGATCTCAAGTTCAAGGCCAATGTGGGCAATTTAGCAAGACCCTGTTGCAAATAACGATGATGATGATGATGGTGGTGGTGGCCTGGGGGTATAGCTCAGTAGTAAAGCACCCCTGGGTTCAATCCCCAGTACAGCAAAAATAAGAAAAAAACAAAAACACAGGCTGAGGGTGTGGCTCAGTGGAATGCTTGCTTAGCATGTACAAGGCGCTAGTTCAATCCCCAACACCCAGCCCTCCCCCCAAAAAAGGAGAGAAAGAGAAATGGGATTTTAAGATGATTTTTGTGTCCTTTCTCCAGAACCTACTTCCCCCATATAATCTTCTCAAGAAAAAATATTTTAGTGATTGAATTCATAATAAGGAGGTACTCCTATCCCTAAATTATATCTAAGGACACTGAATTCAGAAAGGTTAAGGGGAAAAGTCAAGGTTAATGTGTGATTTTCAGTTCTTACTTCGGGAAGCAGGTGCTTCATGTCCATTTCTGTTTCCTGGTAGGTAGCACAGTGCCTACCACACAGCAAACATTCAACTAATCTGTGATTTTTTTCCCTAATCATGAGCATTTCACCTTGGTTTAAAGAAGAGATGTTAACAAAATCAAGGTAAAAACTTTAGAAAATTAAATCAAGGCCCAAGAAGACAAACTCTCCTCCCTTCACTAGGCTTTTGTTGTTCTAAAAACAAAATAAAAAGCTAGGTATGGTGGCACACGCTCGTAATTCTAGTACTTGGGAGGCTGAGACCAGAAGATCAGCTACTTAGTGAGGCCCTCCACAACTTAGTGAGACCCTGTTTCAAAATAAAGAATAAAAAAATAGGACTGGAGGTGTAGCTCAGAGGTAGAATGCCCCTAGGTTCAATCCCCAGTACTGTAAAATAATTAAATTAAATTAAAAAATAAAAATAAAAACAAGGCACTCAGAGTATGGGACAAAGCTTATCCCTAGACATCCTCTTGCAAGGGGTTGGTTAAATGCTTTTCAAAACTGGTGCCAGCAGATCACATTGGCGATGATTTAGGTGGCCAGCAATTTAAGGTAGGGTCGATTTAGCATCATAGTCACCTGTAGATAAGGCTTTTATCCCAGTCTGTCTTCCATGACACTTAGGTGTTCGAGATAATAGTGTGTCATGTAAAAGGAACAATGTTTGGAGGAAAATAAGTAGTGAATGCATAAAGCCAGGCATTCCGAGCATTATAGTAGGAGTATCTGACATCTAATATTCCCTCAGAAAACAAAAAAGTCAACTGGATGTGGTTAGGCTAACTATGCTTAATTATTTTATCTTAAATAAATGTTAATTATATTCCATCAGAATATAATTTCCAACTAATATTTAAGTTTTTCGTTGTTGTTTTTGTAGTTCTGGGGATTGAACTCAGAGCCTTTCTCGGGTAGGCAAGCATTTTACCACTGAGCTACAGCCCAAGCCCTTTGATTTTTTATTTTTATTTTATTTTATTGTTCTTGGTGCTGGGGATTGAAGCACATACTCTCCCATTGAGCTATATTCCTCAGCCCCTAAATTTTTGTCATTTTTAATAGGCCAACATTTTATGTATATTGCACACAATATATTTTCAAATAACAGAACAAATTATGACTCAGGGCAAATTACATGCTATGACAACAGAATAAAATGCAGTTTAAAATAAATAAAGATAGAGCCGGGTGTAGTGGCACACACTTGTAATCCCAGTACTTGGGAGGCTGAGACAGGAGGATCCAGGTTTGTGGCCAGCCTCCACTACTTAGTGAGGCCCTCCACAACTTAGTGAGCCCTTGTTTCAAAATAGGGCTGGGAGCCGGGCGTGGTGGCGTACGCTTGTAATCCCAGCATTCGGGAGGCTGAGACCGGAGGATCCGGGTTCGCGGCCAGCCTCAGCTACCTAGTGAGGCATTCCGCAACTTAGTGAGACTCGGTTTCAAAATAAAGAATAAAAAATAGGGCTGGGGGTATAGCTCGAAGGTAGAATGCCCCTGAGTTCAATCCCCAGTACTGCAAAAAAAAAAAAAAAAAATAGGGCTGGGGATGTAGCTCAGAGGTAGACTGCCCCTGGGTTCAATTCCCAGTACTGTAAAGTAAATTAATAAATAAATTTTAAAAATTAAGTAAGTAAAATGCAGTCCAGCCAACCCAATGTTTCAGGATCATTAAAATGAGTAATCTTAGCCAGGCATCATGCTTATAATCCCAGTGCTTGGAAGGCTGAGATAGGAGGATCACAGGTTCGAGGCCGGCCTCAGCAATTTAGTGAGACCCTGTTTCAAAATTTAAAATATAAAATAGGGCTGGGGGTGTAGCTCAGAGTAGAATGCCCCTGGGTTCAATCCCCAGTTACACACACACACATACACACACACACACACACACACACACACACACACACACACACTATATGCTTTTATGTGAATTTAGTTTTTAAAAATCTATTTTTTAATAGATTACAGTTATGAGACTGAAGCAATAAGGCTATTTTATTCTTTCTCCAAACAGGAAACCACTGGCAACGCAGTGTGAAATCATTTTCTATTTTTAAAACAATTGAATTTGAGACATGACTGTTAGTGTGACAGTTGCGCAGGACAAAAAACGAGATGAATAAATGGGTCTGAAATCCAGACGAATGGAGCAGTGCTCTTCAAAACTGTACAAGCATTTATGCACTTGTCCCCACGGTTTCATTTATCAATTCTAATACACTTCTAACAAAAATCCCACACTAAGACCATGTCTTGATGAGGTTAGGCTCTACAATATTTCTGGCTTACACGGGTTAATTTTCCAGTAGATATATAATGACTGACTAAATACATTAATATTTTGTTTAGACCACATTCTGGAAAAATGTGCAAAAATAAGCCATATAAGGGAAGCGCCGCGGCGACGGGCCGGTCTAGCTGGGTTCACAGCCTGCGTCTTCCCGCCCTGCTACATCTCCTAAGCTCCACGCGGGGCGTCTGGGCATCGGTGGTCGCGTGGTGGCCTGTGCGGCGGCCCCTCTGGCCATGATCCACTCCGTGAAGCACAGCCTGTGCGCGCCGCAGGACTCAGTGGAGGGCGTGCTGGACTTCAATGCCTGGAGGACTGGGCGCCACTGCTCAGCACCCTCAAGATCAATAAAGACCTGCCCCTGGTCTCCGTCAAGAGCTGCTTCCATCCCTGACTTGGGGAGAGAGGTCCTGACATAAATAAAATTTGCAGAAGTCGTGTTCCTGCGATAATATCCAAAGATCTGACCTTTCAGTTACGTAAGGCTCTTAAAGGCTGTTGAAGGGCATCAAGTGTGTTAAGGAACCTGGAGTTGAATAGACTAGTTCTGACAGAGATTTAACTATTTTAACGAAAGGACTAAATAAATCAGCTTCTTTGGTGCACCTGTCTCTTGCAAACTGTCCAATTGCGGATGGAGGCTTGGACATTGTCATAGTATAAAGAACTTTATCACTCTTAAGATAGTCAACTTCACGGTGTGTAGCCTGACATGGCAGGGAGTACATCACATGGCCACGATCTTAAAGTATTAGACCATGAGGAAGGCATGAAGAAATCCACACCTAGAGTCTTCCCTTTAGAAGACCCAATCTTGACTGCATGGCTGGCTTAAGGGGAATCACATTGAATGGTATCTCACTTGTTGGTGATATGGGTGCATGTGCTTTTGCAGGCTCTGTTAGTGAGGATTTATGGCTCAGAGCACTTGACCTGCAGCAGTGTGTTCTCACCAATGATGAGAGGCCATAATCAATCAAAGGAACAAGAATTTGAACCATATAAATACATAACAGAAATATACACTGACATAAATTAAGAGAAAATTTAAGTATCAATTATAATTATTTCACAGTTGCAAGTGTCAGAAAGCCCAATCTAAATTGGTTAAAGGAAAAGAGAGAATTTATTGACTGATGGAAATGAAAGTTTTAAGAGGAACAAAAATTGCTTCAAAATGTATCATAACCTAAATAAAAACATAAACTTCTGGAAGAAAAAATGGGAGAAAAGTCTAGGTGACCTTGAATTTGGTGATGAGTTTTTGATACAATATAAAAAGCAGAATCCATGAGAGAAAAATTTGATTAGTTGTACTTTAATAAATTAAAAATGGCCGGGTGTGGTGGTGCACGTTTGTAATCCCAGCATTTAGGAGGCTGAGACAGGAGGATCTGGGTTCGTGGCCATCCCCAGCTACCTAGTGAGGTACTCTGCAATTTAGTGAGACCCTGTCTCAAAAATAAAGAATAAAAATAGGGCTGAGGGTATAGCTCGAAGGTAGAATGCCCCTGAGTTCAATCCCCAGTACCGCAAAAAAAAAAAAAAAAAAAGGATCTTGTTAAGTTGCTGAGGACCTTGCTAAATTGCTGCGGCTAGCCTCAAACCTGTGATCCTCCTGTTCTCCTGTCTCAGCCTCCTAAGTACTGAGATTACAGGCATGCACCACCACATCTGGCTACATTTAAAACTCAGCAATAAGATACTAAAAAAACTCATTATAAATGAGCAACCATGAACCTTACCAACAAAGATGTACAGATAGTAAAAATTAAAAAACATGTTCAACATCATTAGTCAGTAGGGAATTGTGAATTAAAACAACAATGTGATACAACAACACACTAATTAGAATGGCTAAAAGTTAAAAAAAAAAAAAAAGGACAATACCACATGCTGACAAGGATGCAAAGTAAACAAGGACTCTCCTTTGCTGATGGAAATGTAAAATGGCATAGCTAGCTTGAAAATTTTTGACTAAACATATGACTCGCCACCTATACTCCTAGGTATTTACCAAATTGATTTGAAAAAACATATAAACAAAGGTTTATAGAAACTTTTTTTTTTTTTTTTTTTTTACAAATGCCCCAAACTGGAAGCAATCAAGATGTTCTTCAATAGGTGAATGGCTAAGCAAACTGTGATACATCTATTCAATAAAATATTGTTCATTGATAAAAACAAACGAGTCATCAAGCCATGAAAAGCTATAGAGAAGCCTAAAGTTCATATCAGTAAGGGAAAGAAGTCAATCTAACAAGACTACGTACTTTATGATTCCAGGAAAGGAAAAACTACAAACAATGAAAAAAATCAATTGTTGCCAGGAGCTAAGGAGGAGGAAAAAAGGGGAAAGGAAGAAGTAAGGCTCAGGGGATTTTTAGAGTGATGAAACTATTCCGTATGATTCCATAATGGTGGACATATATGCTTATAAATTTGTCAAAACTTCTATACTTAGCTGGGCATGGTGGTGCATGCCTGAAATCTGAATACTTGGGAGGCTGAGACAAGAAAATCACAGGTTCTCGGCCAGCTTCAGCAACTTAGTGAAGCCCTCTGCAACTTAGTGAGACTCTATCTCAAACTAAAAAGTAAAACAGGGCTGGGGATGTAGCTCAGAGGTAGAATGACTCTGAGTTCAATCCTCAGTACCACACACACACACACACAGACACACACAGACACACACGCACACACAAACCCTCCTATATTTTATAGCACAAAGAGCAAACTTAGATGTATACAAAATTTTAAAAATTATTTAGGAGGTTGGGAACTCCAATAAGGATTTAAGACTGTGATAAGAAAGTCTAACTGAAAGCTGGGTGTGGTGGTGCACGCTTGTAATCCCAGCATTCGGGAGGCTGAGACCGGAGGATCAGGGTTCGAGGCCAGCCTCAGCTACCTAGTGAGGCACTCCGCAACTTAGTGAGACTCGGTATCAAAATAAAGAATAAAAAAAAATAGGGCTGGGGGTATAGCTTGGAGGTAGAATGCCCCTGAGTTCAATCCCTAGGATCCAGGTTCACGGCCAGCCTCAGCTACTTAGTGAGGCCCTCTGCAGCTTAGTGAGACCCTGTTTCAAAATAAAAGAATAAAAAATAGGGCTGAGGGTGTAGTTCAGAAGTAGAATGCCCTGGGTTCAATCCCCAGTACCTCAAAAGAAAAAAAAAAAAAAGAAAGAAAGTCTAACTATATTATACATGTACAAAACAACTTCACTAAGAGGGCAGCAAGGAAAAGATATTAAGTAACTTTGGAAAGAAGTATAGTTTTTAAGACTCAAAATGCAAGTAAGCACTGTACTCTAGCTGATAAAGGTTTTCCCTCAGGAGTATTGGTCAATAACTCTGACACTGCTTTACGTGAAAACTAGAAGTAAATAAGTGAATGGATGGATAGTGGGAGCCATATTTCCTAATATTGGAAGGGGCCTGACTGAAAACAAGGGGAGAGGCTAGGTTAATCCGTATGGAAATAGATTACAGTTGGAGACATGATTAAAAACTCATTGAAAGCTGGGCGTGGTGGCGCATGCTTGTAAACTCAGTACTGGGGAGGCTGAGACAGGAGGATCGCAGGTTCACAGCCAGTCTCAGCTACTTAGTGAGGCCCTCCACAACTTAGTGAGACCCTATTTCAAAATAAAGAATAAAAAAATAGGGCTGGGAGTGTAGCTCAGCGGTAGAATGCCCCTGGGTTCAATCCCTAGTAGCGCAAAACAAAACAAAACCTTATTGTGAACTTATCATGGACACAGATGGTTGCACATAGGAGTTTTAATAGATTTGTGTATATATACATGTTAGGATATACACATGTAATTCCTTTCTCTGCCAGTTGAGAAGACCTAAAAGAAACTATACTCCAGTAACAATGAGTACACCTAGGGTACAGATCTTGGTTTCTAAATCAATTCTCCAATAAAAGAAACCAGCCCTTGAGGGAAATGGCCACCTAGGACTGGGGCAGGAAATACCCAAGATGACCTTGAAGCAGCTTCTAGGGCCAGAAAGTAGAGTGCTCCCCACAGCCAAAGGAGCTCACGTTGATGGGGACCTGTCAGCGGGACACAGGAGCAATTGACAGGGCTCTCAGCGGCCAGAGCCGGAGCAACTTGCCACAAAATCAATAAAGTAGCATTGGATTATAGCCCAAAGTAGAAATCGAATACCCAGGAGTTCATACTGATATAAATGATTGAATAAATTAATAAACAGGGAGAGAAGACAACTCTCCTATGCATAATAACTCCAGAGAATTGTGTAGTTGATCCACAGAGGCCTCCTTCCAATGAGAAGGTTTTTAATCCCAGACACCACTCCAGCCAGGAAATTTCAACAGCTGATAGTCTGTATCTTCACATGACTTGATAAAAATGGCACTTTACTTCTGTGATCTTTCTCTCAAAAACTCATTATTGCCAGATGTTGTGGCACATAATTGTAATTACAGTACTTGGGAGGCTGAGACAGGAGGATTATGGGTTTGTGGCCAGCCTCAGCAACTTAGTGAGGCCCTCCCACAACTTAGTGAGACCCTGTTTCAAAATAAAAAATAAAATAGGGCTGGGGATATAGCTGAGAGGTACTGGGTTCAACTCCCAGTACCACAAACACACATACACACACACACACACACACACACACACACCACAACTCATAATCCCTGTTTAATTATAATTAAGAAATCAGATAAACCAGATATGGTGGTGTACACTTTAATCACAGTACTTGGGAGGCTGAGACAGGAGGATTGCAGGTTCAAGGCCAGCTTCAGCAATGTAGAGAGACTCTTAGCAGCTTACTGAGACCCCGTCTCAAAATAAAAAAATAAAAAGGGCTGGAGGTATAGCTCGGAGAAAGAGTGCTCCTGGGGGGTTCAATCCCTAGTACATACATACATACTTAAGTATCAGGTAAACCCAAATTGAGGGGCAACCTACAATATACCTGATCAGTAATTTCTAAAAACTGTCAAAGTCATAAAAAAAAAAGTCTGAGAAATTGTCACAACCAAGTGGAATCCAAGGAGACATGACAGGTAAATATAATGTGGCATCTTGGATAGAATTCTAGAACAGAAAAGGGGTTTTAGGTAACATTAGGTACGAAATGCTGAATTAAAGTTTGCATTTTAGTTCATTATAATGTATCAGTATTGGTGCATTATGAATTGCAACTAATATGCTATGCTAATATAAGATGTAATAATTGAGGAGGGCTGGGGCAATGAGCTCAGTAGTACAGCATTTATTTAGCATGCAAGAGGCTCTGGGTTTAATCCCCAGCACTAAATATAACAATTATGATAATTCAGGAAACTGTGTGTATGTCCCCGTGAGAATTGACCCAGTCATGGGTAGGTGATTCTTGTGCTTTGGCAGGCTGTCCTGCCTTGTACTTCTGCAGGCAGAGCAACAAAGATAAGATAGACACTGAGACCTAGAAGGTTATAGACACTGGGACCTAATGAGAGGTTAAAAAGCAAAACAAAACCCCATGTATCTCCTCACCCAGTTGCTGACTAAGCTATAGCCTGATTTATGATATTCTGTTCAGTGATGTCAGACCAGACTGGCCTGTCTTTGTAAAGATAATGAAATAGGAGTTAGATATAAACCCTAAAGATCCTGGAGGGGGGACCATCTCTCTTTTGTGACACTCCACTGCATTCCTCTTTATTTTTATTTATTTATTTTTTTGTGGTACTGGAGATGGAACCTAGGGGCATTCTACCTCTGAGTCACACCTCCAGCCCCATTTTATTCCTTTATTATTATTATTATTATTTTATGCGGTACTGGGGATTGAACTCAGGGGCATTCTACCTCTGAATAGGGCTATACCCCTAGCCCTATTTGTATTCTTTACTTTGAAACCGAGTCTCACTAAGTTGCGGAGTGCCTCACTAGGTAGCTGAGGTTGGCTGCGAACCCGGATCTTCTGGTCTCAGCCTCCCGAATGCTGGGATTACAGGCGTGCGCCACCACGCCCGGCTTTATTCTTTTATTTTGAAACAGGGTCTCACTGAGTTATAGATGGCCTCACTAAGTTGCTGAGGCTGGCTTCGAACCTGCAATCCTCCTGTCTCAGCCTTCCAACTACTGGGATTACAAGTATGCACCACCACGCCTGGCTGCATACCTCTTTAAAGTGTGGTGCTTTCTCTTTTGCTTTTGCAGTAAACTTCTTAGCTTTGCAACTGAAACTTCTTGCTCTTTTTTTTTTTTTTTTTTTTTTTTTTTTGGTACTGGGGATTGAACCCAGGGACATTCTACCTCTGAGCTACACCCCCAGCCCTATTTTTTATTCTTTATTTTGAAACAGGGTCTCACTAAGTTTCGAAGTGCCTCACTAGGTAGCTGAGGCTGGCCACGAACCCGGATCCTCCTGTCTCAGCCTCCCAAATGCTGGAATTACAAGTGTGTGTCACCACACCTGGCTCTTCCTGCCCATTATTTCTATGCTGGGCCAACAAAAAGAACTCATGGTAAATTCCAAACAGTAACAGGAATCCTATGTACTAGTTTTGTAATCTTTCTGTAAATGTGCTTCTCTATTCTTTATTTTATTTTATTTTATTTTATTTTATTTTATTTTAATTTTTTTTTCTCGGTACTGGGAATTGAACTCAGGGACATTCTACCTCTGAGCTATATCCCCAGCCCTATTTTTTATTCTTTATTTTGAAACCGGGTCTCACTAAGTTGCGGAGTGCCTCACTAGGTAGCTGAGACTGGCCACGAACCCGGATCCTCCGGTCTCAGCCTCGCGAATGCTGGGATTACAAGCATGCGCCACCACGCCCGGCTTAAATGTGCTTCTCTAAAAAATAAAGTCTATAAAAACAAGTCTCAGAGGTAGGAGATGTTTCAGATGTAGTTTGCTTCAGGATTCAATAGATAACACCCAGGTCCACTCCTTGGTCCAACTCCTTTCACGTTACATAGGTTCCCAGCCTCCACCTGGGTTCTCAGCAGCTTCAGACTCAAATCATCGCTGCTGCATAGCAGGGAGAGGCTCCACATAGGTGGCCGCCTGGAGCCTGGTTGACCCTTTGGGGATGATCTGCAACCTAGGCAGATGAAGTGTGACTGGTCCAGCCTGGGTCGTACTCCACCTGTTGTGAGGCAACCCAGGGCTGAAGCAGACCTTCTTTTATGCAGACCCTAAGAGTGGAGAAGAGGTGGGTTTCCCCAGGCCAAGAGAGTTGTAAGAAGGGAAGTGGAGGAGATTGATGAGGAGCAACATAAATTACAAATACCAATGTTAATATATGTTTGATTATTTTTCTGTAACATTGTAAAAATGCTGATTTGAAAAACAAAAAAGATAAGATGAAGTTATTTTGTCTTATAGACTCTCCACAATTAATTATATTCTTTTTTTTTTAGATTTGATTATAATTCCACACACACATACTGCCCAAATCATTTATAGTAAATTGAAGGAATAAAACACAATCCAACAACTTTACTAGGTTTAATGCTCATCTTGCTTAAAAACAATTTTTTTGGGGGGGGGTACTGGGGATTGAATCCAGGGGCATTGTACCTTTGAGCTATACGCTCCAGCCCTTTCTATTTCTTGTTTTTTTGAAAGAAAGTCTTGCTGGATTACTGAGAGTCTTGCTTCATTGCCGAGGCTGTCCTTGAACCTGTGATCCTCTTGTCTCAGCCTCCCAAGTCTTGAGATTACAAGCATGCAACACTGCACCCAGCTCAACTTTTTTTTTTTTTTTTTTTTTTGCGGTACTGGGGATTGAACTCAGGGGCATTCTACCTCCGAGCTATACCCCCAGCCCTACTTTTTACTTTATTTTGAAACCGGGTCTCACTAAGTTGCGGAGTGCCTCACTAGGTAGCTGAGGCTGGCCTCGAACCCGGATCCTCCGGTCTCAGCCTCCCGAATGCTGGGATTACAAG
>PVLC010040319.1:0-13895 GCA_004027655.1 Graphiurus murinus
AATTACACAATCATATCAAGGTCACTTACCAAAGTGAACCTGAGGGGGAGGGAAGGGGAGGGGATTGGGGTGGGAATTGGGGAAAGGGTCAAATGACAACTGTGTGCAAATATGTTGTTAACAATCCGTACTCAACAAAGATGTATGCTATATTGCACGAATTACTACAATAAAAAAATTAAAAAAGAAAAAAAAAAAAAGTAACTGATTTTTCATAAGGATCTCTATAAGAATTCCTTAAAACATAAAGTAAACTGGTGTGTTTAATATTAATTGATAGATGAGTTTAGTTTAAATAATCTCTTAAATTGAACCTTTGTTGCATCTGCTAAGATATCCCAAGAAGTAGCTTCTTCCTTAATCTAAATCTTTCCATGGGATACTTTCCTATTCAAGCTTAACAAGCATATCAGTAATTTCTCCATGAAATTTTGTTTATTCTTAGGAGCATGTAGTAATGACAAGAATACTATGCTATTCCTATCCCCAGTGCTGCATTTGTGCCTTTTCATCTTTGTCTTCATTCTGTAACCTCTCTTAAGTATTATTTGTTCTTGAAACGAGACAGCCTCCCTGTTGCTAATGGGTCAACATCTCATAAAACCACTTCCATCATTATAGGAAGTGCATGAGTAATTGACCAGCGTCTCGCCTAAGGCAAACTTAGAGACAACTGAAAACTTTTTCACCATCCTCTATCACACACAGTGAACAAGGCAGCAGGAATCTGGACTGACTTTATAGCTGAAAAATATGTGACTTAGCCTCTTAGCTGCTTAGTTACAAGGCACAGATGCCTCCCTGAAAGCTTAACAGAAGGTGGGAAACTTTATTTTGAAGCTTCATCTGTGCAGGAAAAAAAAATGAAATCATACCCTTTTAGTTGATTAAGTTTGTTTATTAAAGTAAACAAAGTGGTGAGTAAATTCTAATGAAAGTTTGCACTTGAATTATCTTGTTATAGGTAATACATTAAATGAAAGATATTAATAGGATAATAGATTTAGGAATGATGATCTCCATTTAACTTATTAGGTTTAAATATCTCAGGTAATGCGTAATATTTTTATTACCTATGTTCTAATTGAATAATTTGAATTTTTCTTGTTATTTCATTTCATTACATCAACATAATATATATCAAATATTGAACTATAGTTAAAAGGTATGAATACTTCAATAGTTTTTTTTACCACTCAGCTGAAAACCAATTATTAAATGTCTCCAAAACATGCACAATAAATATTTATTTTGATATAAAGTTGTATGAAGGTAATCCCCAATGATTATTAAATTTAATTTTACTGTAAACATTTATTTATAATATTCTGCTCAAATTAGCTTTTCTATTGACTTAAAAGTTTTAGGAATGATATATATGGGATAGGTAATTGGGAGAGAAGGAGGACATCTGCCTGGCCAGATGGATTTACTCATTTAGTAATAAATAAATAGGATAAAAGATGTCACAACTGGATCATCTCCCCTTTTAACCAGATGTGTGATGTCTACAGTAGTAACTTAAAGGATGGCACATTTATTTATTTCGTATGTGTTATTGAGCATCTACTCTATCATAGACATCGAATATGTGTATTCAAAAAGATGTCAAGATTAAAAAAGAACATGCTTGTTTCCCTAAAGTCATAGTCTAGTAAGCCTAGGAAGGCCTGCCCATTAATTCAAACACAGTATAGAGCAACAACAGTAGGTACAATTTTGCTATGGTTTGGCTATGGTTGAGTATGTCCCCCAAAGGTTCATATGCTCAAAGCTTAGTCCCAGTGTCTCAGTGTTAAGGTGGTGGGACTTTTAAGAGGTAGGGATTAGCACAAGGCAATTAAGTTCTGGGAGCAAGTCACTCATGAATACACTAATTCTGATCTTAAGAAGTGAGTTACTTCTCCTGAGAGTGGGTTGTTATAAAGTTAGGCCACCCCACACACTTGGTCCTTTCTATACATTGCTCATTCCCTTTCTGTTTCTCTACCATGATGTTATGCAGCTAGTGGGCCCTTGCTAGGATGACAGAATTTGCACTCTCCATCCTCCAGAATTATGAGCAAATAATCATCTTTATAAAGTACCCAGCCTCAGGCACTTTGTTATAACAAAGGAAAAGGAGCTAAGACAAGTTTGTTATAGGATCATAATGAGCAGTTACTAACTGCTTGAGTTCAGTTAATAAATTCTCCCTCAAACCACCCCATGATATTTATTTTTGGATAATGAAATGAAATGTTTCTAAAAAGGAGATAAGCATTTCATATAGAGGACCTAGTTAATGCAATAGCACAGAGACAGGAACTAGAACAGGCTGCTATGGAGCCCAGATGCTGTTTAGTGTGGCGAGTGCAGAGTTGCTTTGAGACTATCTAGATGTGAGTCTTATCACACCGGGTGAAGGCACAAATGGCCTTATAAGCCATGTTGAAGAAATTTAGTTCATCTTTCATGATGATATACAAGTTTAGAGAACAACATCATCACATTTGTGTTTGAAATGTGCATGAAAGATGGATGAGAGAGACACAAGAGAGTAGGGCTGACTTGGGATATGAGTTGAGAGCCCATATATGTCAGGATTCCAATAGATGTCCCCATCAAGCTAGGATGAATCAAAGAGGATGTACAGATGGGCTACTTTAAAGATTTGGACAGAGTGTAGGGGAATCACAAGGGATAACACATGAACTAGGTACTACATGCTAAGGGATGAGGAGAATTAAACGTATAGGAACCTAGACAGTCATGCAAAGTGGTGGTCTCAAAAGGAATGGTGATCTGTCACCACACAGCCGTCCTTCAAGACTTCAAAGGGAGGGAATCAGAGGATTAAGTGCCAGCCTCACTCTCTTCTCTCACTACTGTCTCCTCCTAAGCAACACTGGAGAAACCCAACCTGGAACCAGAGACAGGATCTTCTAGGTAAAGAAAGCTGGGGAGCGAATCTTGAAGAGCAAACCAAACACATCCAGGGCTGCAGCAATCCTAATTTTTTTTTTTTTTTTTTTTTTGCGGTACTGGGGATTGAACTCAGGGGCGTTCCACCTCCGAGCTATATCCCCAGCCCTATTTTTTATTCTTTATTTTGAAACCGGGTCTCACTAAGTTGCGGAGTGCCTCACTAGGTAGCTGAGGCTGGCCACGAACCCGGATCCTCCGGTCTCAGCCTCCCGAATGCTGGGATTACAAGCGTGCGCCACCACGCCCGGCGCAATCCTAATTTAATAACATATACAGGGTCTTGGGGAGAGAGGGATGGAGGGATTTTAAAAATATGTAAAAGTGGAATAACCAGGACAAGGTCTAATTGTACCAAATGAGTGATAAGTTTGTAATCAAGAGTCAAATATAACTCCCAGATTGCTAGGCTAAGGAGATGCAAGTGATGATGATGGTGATGTATCACCATCCATATTGCTCCTTATACCAAACTAGATCCCAATTTCACCCCCAGTTCTAGACCATGACTCTCTCATCTCTCCATTTAGGATCATCTTCTTTTGAAATTTATGCTGGTATCCCAACCATAATCCTTCTTGCCCTGTAATCTGGTGACCTTAATGACTCTGTTCTCATTTGTGCATACACTGAATACTGAGTCCTACCTGGCCCTTATTTTTTCCTTATTCTATGTGATTACAAAATCCCTGTGGATTAGATTTAGCAAAACCCAGGTCTCCTCCTCTGCATGATCTTGACATCATGCAGAATTTTTGTATTTTATGAATATTGTATTTCTTAGTTACATCTTTAAAACTTTACCTAAGACACGTGGCATATCAGTGTTAACTCTGACAGTTCTTATTCTTTCAGGCTTCTGCTTTTGTCTAACATCTAAATACACTAATTAAACTATGTACAAGGTACATTCGTGGCTGAGAGGAAAGAGGATTATTCTGCCTTCCAAGGTTAAGCTCCACAAAGACTATAAATGTAACACTTCATTAAATACTGAAAGATTAGAAGTTTATTCACTCCACAAAAGGCAGAAAGGAATTCTAATTCATGAGAATAGATGCTCAACCATATGAAGGTATAAAACACAAGCATGTCAGGAATTACACATATTCAATGCTAGCTAGGATGATGGGATGGCAGAATACAAATAGTGAGGACAATTCAATTAGGTAATTCATTCTTTTTATTATGAGGGCTACTAGAATGTAAGTTTGGAAAAATAATTATCACTACCAATGAATTATTTCAGTAATATATATTTAATAAGATCTATAATGTCTTTATATTAATATATGGCAGATAAGTATACCTATAATATATAGGTATGAACAAGGACCATATCTATTATATTAGCCAGCTTTTGCTGCCATAAAATACCTCAGACTGGATGGTTTAAACAAAAGAAATTTATAGCCAGGTGTGGTGGTGAGGTACCTGGGCGTCTGAGACAGGAGGATCCCAGGTTCAAGGACAGCCTCAGCAAGTAGTGAGACTGTCATCAACCTAGTGAGATTCTGTTTCAAAATTTTAAAAAAATAAAATAAAATAAGGCTGGGAGTGTAGCTCAGAGGAAGAATGCCCCTGGGTTCAATCCCCAATACCACAAAATAAATAAATAAACAAACAAGCAAAGAAATAAATTTATTTTTTCACAGTTCTGGAGTCTGGAAAAGCCCTCTGACATTTTTCCTTATAAGGACACTAATCCTATTAATTCAAGGCCCCACTGTTATATCTCATTTAATCTTAATTACTTTCTTACTCCAAATACAGCCACACTGGGAGTTAGGACTTCACCGTATGAATTGGGGGTCAGCCTATAACAGATATCTACATCTAAGATGTTAAATAGAGACAACAATTATTCTACCAAAATGATCAACCACTTAATTAGAAAGATCAGATAATTTTGTCAAATTTTAAGCCTTACTCTCCATTTGAAGCTCAATACTAAATAGAAAGTATACTTATTACTGTTTCTGAGCAAGGTATATAGAGCTGATTTTCAAATTTGTTTCTTGTATTCTTTGTACAGTCAGTTGAATTGAATGCTTTTTTTAGTCACATTTTTTCCTTAGCAGATGTCCAGGACAGATTGTGTAAAATAAGACCACTGATAGGTAGATACTATTGAAGAGGAGTGCTACTTTCTCTGAAGAAGTTTCCAGACCAGAATAGCAGCTAAACAAGTCCATCATTAACAGTTTAATGACTCTAAGAGCCTTAGGATGTATAGCACATCACCTCACAAATAACTAACATTCTGCAAAATGATACAACAATTTCATCTCTATCCTTGTCCTTGGAATATACCTCTACAACAGACTAGTAGACTTATAATTCCCTTGGTCTCACAAATTTAGAGAATGCTGTATGCAATTCATGTTGTGTTGATTTTCTAGTATAAACTGACTAAATTTACTTGGAATGAATGAAAATTCTGTGTTGTCTACTATAGCCTGGTCGTTCTGCTTTGTAAGCCAAGAGCACCATTTGAATGTTAAATGCAAGGCTCTGCTTGGCCATCAGCATGCTCTATCCTCAGCTTACTAGTATATCCAGATGGAGCTGGTTTCACCCAATGTGCCATTTTTACATTAAATGAAAAACTTCACCCATCAGTGCCAAATAAAAATGAATTTTTTTCCTTTGTGCATGAACCTAGGCTCTTTGAAGCATTAAAAAAAATGGTTGAAGAAAAAATTGAGGTCTTTCTAGAAATTCTTTGGAGAATAACTATTTAAATGTATCAGTGTAGAATGTTTAATTTTCTTTATATTTTATTTGTTTTTATTTTTTCTCATTTTTGTCTACTGATTACAGGAACTTTCCTAAACTTTTTCACTAACAGCAATTATTCCTTTAGCCAAATTAGAATAACTAAGGACAATTTCTCCTTCCTTTAGGAGATAAATCTTCTATGTTAACATGCTCGCTTCCCTAGTGTTTCTTGGCAAAGGAAGGGTAGAGATCCTTGACTTCTGAAGTGTGATGATTAATGATTATAGTGAAAGGACTTGTAATTGCTATTAATGAGCTGTTCATGCTTCTATCTGAGCACCTTAGTCACTGCCCTGTCATTTCCACTCTATACCTATCTCCACCATTAAATGGAGCTCCTAGGGCAGGACTGTGTTTTGTACAGCTTTATGTTCCTAGGATCTAGTACGTTGTTTGGGATGCAGTAAATAGCAGAAATGCTTAATTTCATCAGGTGTGGTGCATGTCTGTAATCCCAGTGCTTGGGAGGCCAATACAGAAGGGTTACACGTTCCAGGCCAGCCCGGGCAACTTAGTGAGACCCTGTTTCAAAATAAAAATGGCTAGGGATACAGCTCAGAGGTAAATCCCCTTTGGTTTAAATCCATAGTATGCCCCTCACTCCACACCACACACACAAGCACACATCTGATTTCAAGAAGTAGTATTTGGGAGGGCTTAATTAAGGATTTAAATCATCTGGAATCACAGATATCATTTTGAGGTCTTATTTTGCCACTCTAGGCAAATACAGTCAACTTTTGTTGTTTTTGTTTTTACTTCCTCTTCTCTTATTTCTACTGCAAACTATTTGTTTCCCTTTCTTTTGAGAGCTGACAATGTGAACTAAACCCATCTCCAATTAGAGATATAATCAATCATGTGATCTGGACTGAATAATCCACATATTCATTAACAGATGACTGTGACTGTCTCAGAGACAGTCTATCCTCCAACTTAGGCTGTTGCAAAAGAGCCCAGAGAGTTTATCAAAGCCTTGGGGGGACTCACAGGCATTCTACCTCCAAGCTGCACATCAGCCCTTTTCATTTCGAAACAGGGTTTTGCAGCTGGGCGTGGTGGCACATGCTTGTAATCCCAGCATTTGGGAGGCTGAGACCAGAGGATCCGGGTTCTAGTCCAGCCTCAGCTACCTAGTGAGGCCCTCTGCAATTTAGTGAGACTCTCTTTCAAAATAAAGAATAAAAAAATAGGGCTGGGGGTATAGCTTGGAGGTAGAATGCCCCTGGGTTCCATCCCCAGTACTGAAAAAAAAAAAAAAAAAAAAAAGAAAGAAACAGGATTTTGCTAATTTGCTGAGGCTAGCCCCAACTCTGCAATCCTTCTGTCTCAGCCTTACAAGACTGGGATTACAGGCATGTGCCACGGTGCCTGGCTTATGTTATTTTAGACAGGGTATTTATATGTTGCGCAGGCTGGCCTCAAACTTGCAATCCTCCTGCTTCAGCCTCCCCAGTAGTTGGGATTACAGATGTGTGCCACCAAGCCCAGCCTGTTTTTAACTTTTCTTAGCCAGTTCTAAGTACAGAGTAGAAAGACTTGCATAAAGGTGTTCCATAAAAATTTGCGGAATAAGTGAGTTTTGCCATATAAAGCAGAAGCCTTACAAATATATTCATGGTATTCTTTTGCAACTTAATAGAAATCACAGGTTTTGAACTTTGAATCATATCCAGGGTTGCTAGAGAACACTTTTCTCTACTTTTGCTATCTAACTTCCAAAAAGATAATTTTACATTAATATAATCATACTCAGAATATCATGCAAAATTTTCAACCCTGCAGAAAGCAAATTTAATTAATGCTTGAATAAAATCATAGCAGACATATGCCAACAGATAAATGATCTGCAGATTGGTTAAGAAAGAAATTTCAAAATCATGGCTCATTTTTGAGTGCTTCAAGAAATATCACATAAATACCATATTCAAATGAAGATTTTTCAAACAAGGATGTTTTTGTTGCTCTGTGAACAAGGTAGAGGTGGCTTTTAGTATAGCAGAGACTTTTTTTGAATGCTTGCAATACTACATATTGAGTGATGCTACATTTCAGATCATGTCCATTAAATAAAATAACCTGCAAAGCATATGTTTCCCAGTCCCACATGGAAAGCCTGTAAAATGCTTGTTATTCTTTCTTAATCTAACAATGTTATCAAGAACAAGAGAGTGCTAGGCGTGGTGGCGCACGCTTGTAATCCCAGCATTCTGGAGGCTGAGACCAGAGGATCCAGGTTTGAGGCCAGCCTCAGCTACCTAGTGAGGCACTCCGCAACTTAGTGAGACTCGGTTTCAAAATAAAGAATAAAAAATAGGGCTGGGGGTATAACTCGGAGGTAGAATGCCTCTGAATTCAACCCCCAGTACTGCAAAAAAAAAACCCCAAAAAACAAGAGAGCAAGATTCAGCTATTTTGGATTTCAAACACTTTCCACTGTGAAACATTACCTTCTCCCAATTAAAAATTTAGTAAAAAAACTATTAAAAATAACAAATACAACAACCCTAAAGTGGCAGAAAAACGAGGCCTCACAGGCCAGAAGCGGTGCAGGGGAGAGTGTGCTAGCCCGGGGTGAATTTATTAATAGATGCATCCAAACCCGCTGTCCCATCCCTATCAGAATGCCAGTGCCAGATCTGCGTGTCATCCTTTTTTGTAGCCACATGCTGTATAAGGTGGGCCTCCAGGCAACCATCCAAAAGGCAAACTTGTGTTGTCCCTTCGGTAGCTGCTGGTCTCTTCATGGACTCAGTTACATACCTATAGAAACTCCCTCCTCAATCAATCCAGAGCTGTGGGAAACCATTTAGAAACACTCTCCAGAGCAATGCCAGTGTCATCAGAGAATGTGGAGATGAGCCAGGGTATAACTCTGATAGAAGAGGAGCATGATGGAGGCAGAAGGTAGGCCTCCCCTCGCCTCCTCCTAGGAAGTGGAAGCCAGAGAGAGAAGAGTACATCCAGAGACTGTTGGCAGAGGAGGAACAGGACAAGCCAAGCAGGAATAAGGTGAAGCAAGAACCACTGAGAGAGCTGGGCATGGTGGCGCATGCTTGTAATCCCAGTACTTGGGAGGCTGAGACCAGAGGATCCGGGTTCATGGCCAGCCTCAGCTACTTGGTTAGGTCCTCTGCAACTTAGTGAGACCCTGTTTAAAAATAAAGAATAAAAAATAGGATGGGGGTGTAGCTCAGAGGTAGAATGCCGCTGGGTTCAATCCCCAGTACGGCACACACACACAAAAAAAGAACCACTGAGAACCTACAACAATCAGACAGGCCATGCACAGAAGCACAGACAACCAGCCAGTGGGTGGAGGAAGTGCCTGGGCATCATCCTTCAATGCTGGAAAACCAGATCCAGTGGCCAGTGGCCACCCCATTGCAAGAGAAAAGTGAGGATTAACCAGGAAATAGTGAAGATCTTCCCCCTAGATCTCAATTTGGGTCAACATTACAGTCAGAAGTTGCAAGAGAAGTCAGGTAAAACTGCACATCTAAGACAACAGATGGTGCTTTAAGGAGCCCTGACACAGAGATGGAAGGAAACATGCCCACCATGGTTTCTCCACAGAGAGGCCTTCAAATGACAAACCAAGGTGTGAGGTCTTCAAAATAGGCACCTGTCTCTCGATTCCCTGCCAATGGTCCAGAGGGGCGTCTGCAAGGAAAAGGGAGTGCAAGACCAAGCTGTGGTGATAAAGAGCTATTTGTCCTGCTGGAGAGACTTAAGCCTGGAGTTCTCCACTCTAGAGAAGATGCAGGTAAGCCTTGTGACAAAACCGAGAGTAGAAACATCGTCTTACCTATGATACCAAAAATTCATTGTAGCACAGCTGAGAAAGGAAATGAAGTGTCTCCCCAAGACACCAGAGAACAGATTTATAAAAGCCCAAAACAGGACTCTTCATCTGAAGTGGTCAATTATCCATGGTCTTTTGCAAAAAAGAAGGAAAATGCTCTTGAAATTTTCCTCAGATCAAGAGGAAAGAGAAATTCTAACCAAAAGTCAATGAATTTGGAGCACCTATGTCTTGAGAGACAAAAACAAGAAGAGAATGACTGCTTATTCCATCAAAACTTCAGAAACAGATGGATAAAGAACAATGGCAGCCCAGCTGGAAAAAAGGTTCCCCAGATGAGTATGTGCTCCATTCTACAACCTCACTTCCAGCTAACATGTTGCATAAACAGAAGATTTCCAAAGATAAGAGTGTCAAGAGGCAAAATGAAAGGAAGCACTAGAAAGATGAAAATGAGTAATCTTTTAAGGTCTGGCAGAGTTACTAGGTGTTGGCCTGGAAACCATCATCCTCCTATCTCAACCTCCCAAGTACTGAGAATAAAGGCTTGTGACTCTTCACCTGGCTATGAAGTTGTCTTTGGCTCATAGAATCTTCATAAATTTGTCATTAAGTCTTTATGAAATTGTTATCTGCTTTGTGGGCACATTCATAGTCCTTAAAGGACTGTGTTGTCATAGAGAATATACAGATGTGTTTAGTGGTAAGGATCCCTATGCTTTCCATTATTAAAAGCTGTTCTATTAGTCTATTTTATTGTTAATACCTATGATGAACTAAGTTTGATAATCTTTATGGGTATAAACTCGTCTTGGGAAAACTATTCTTCTTTTAATCTTGGTCCATTTTCTTTTTTTTTTTTTTTTTTTTTTTTTTTTTTTTTTTTTTTTTTTTTTTTTTTTTTTTTTTTTTTTTTTTTTTTTTTTTTTTTTTGCGGTACTGGGGATTGAACCCAGGGGCATTCTACCTCCAAGCTACATCCCCAGCCCTATTTTGTATTCTTTATTTCAAAACCGGGTCTCACTAAGTTGTGGAGTGCCTCACTAGGTAGCTGAAGCTGGCCGCGAACCCGGATCCTCCGGTCTCAGCCTCCCGAATGCTGGGATTACAAGCGTGCGCCACCACGCCCGGCTTAATCTTGGTCCATTTTCTAAGAGCAAATTTCACTTTATGTTTTAGTGTAGACATTGAAAAAACTTTTCAAAAGTTCTTTAATTAAATCTTCTTGGAATAGCTAATGACCAAAAAGAAAATATAGCCCATGGTGTATAATGTGTTTAGAAATTATATATTTAACTGTTTGTCAGTAAAGAAGTCTTCCTGATTAAAGTTCTAAGACAAATTTTAATTTCCCTATTATTCTTTCTGCTATTTCTACCATGTATGCCTTTTTGTTAAACTTTTCACTAAAGTTTTGTGTTGATCATTAAAAACCTCAAGTATAAATGTTAGTATTATTTTTAGCTTCCTGAAAATTAATATATTGTTTTAATAAACTCTTTCTACTACTGAATGTCACTATAAAGAATCATTTGCCAATGTTCACACATTCAAGAAAATGTATTAACATTTGTTACTACAAATATCCTCATTAATATTTTATAAAATAGCTGGCACAGAAAGTGGCACTAAATCTCTAAAAAGCTGCTGTCTTGTTTATTTCATGCTATTTCTTGAATTTTGTAGTAGCAGCAGAGGATCAAAGTTTATAGGTGATTCCATTGAATTTTAGAAAAATTTATGGTATAGTCATTATTTGTAATTCACTCATTATTAAATTTCCCATTGTAAATGTAAAATATGTTAATCAGAGAGGAGATAAAGGATTTGGGTTAAAAATAGACAAGTGGCATTTTAAAAGACCCTTGAACATGAAGATCATTCTTTCAAAATATTCAGCATCTTGCTGGTTGTGATAGTGTTCCTTGTCACCCCTGTGACTCAAGAGACGGAGTCCAAAGGATCCCAAGTTCAAGGCCAGTCTAGGTAACTTAGCTGTCTCAAAATAAAGAATGTAAAAAAGATTGAGGGGTATAGTTAAGTCGTAGAGTTCAATATATATTGTGATATACATGTACAGTCCTCCCTATGTTAGATACTGCTAGGCATTATGAGAGCTCGGAAGAACTTCCCTTTTGTGTGTCTTTACCATAGAGCAGCACTTTCCAGCAGAATATTCTTCGATAATGAAAATATACCTGTTGCACTGTACAGTATGATAGTCACTAGGTATATGTACCTTTCAGCACTTGAAATGTGCCTACAGACACTGAGGTACTAAATTTTAGTTTTGTTTAATTTTAATTAAAGTTTGCATTTAAATAGGCATGTGTGGCTCATGGCTTCCAGTTGGACAGAGTAGCTAAAGAAATTATAAAACTGAATTCATTTTCTCAGTATCCCTTTACAATCAAGTGTGACCATTTATCCCAGTCATGATTGATGGGACTGCAAATGTCAGAGGATAGTCATGAAAATGGAGCCACTGAAAACATAAAATTAATAATAAGATCATAATGGCTACACATTTCTTGGAAGGGCTGAGTGTCTTAATTTCTATGTTAGGAATATGTTCTGCAGCAGGGTAAACAGCTGTTTGGAAATCCATAAAGGATGGCAGGCAAACTGCCTCTGTGTACCCACCCATCTCCATAACATGCTGGAGATATCTCTGGACTCGAAAGCCAAGGAAGGGCTTAGTCAAGGTCTCACTGACTGCCCCACAGTGGGTTGATTCTCCCATCATTCTCAAAGCTTGATGACACACTTGAGAAAAATTGGAATTGAGAAGATCTAATAAGAAAAGCAGACTTCCCCCCCATCATGTTCCTGTCAAGGACTCTGGGGACTCTGCTTCCTTCAACTGTCTCTTCAACAGCCCTTAGCACTCTGGACTCAACACCTGGACTCAACACTCTGAACTAACACTCAGCACTTCGGCATCATGCATTGGAATTTGGTCCTTCATTCTCAATTGAGGGATGGAAAATACTCCCTGCTCCATATTTCCCTGTCTTATGCAAACTTTAGCCTGACTCTTCTTTTCCACTTCTATTCTAGCAGACTGGTAATACTTTTTTGGGTTACAACTCAGAGGCACATCCCTTTCCACTATCAGTGCTGACCTCCATCACATTATATTATGCTTATTATTGTTTTCCCCTCAATATCAACAGAATCTACATTTTGAACCATCATGGAGTGTATTGTTGATCTCTTGATCCATAGTATAAGGTTTGGCATGTGATGAATGCTCAAGAAATATTTAGAAATTATTTCATTATTTTCCATAGGCTATTTTGAGCTGCAGTTGAAACAAAAAGAAAAGCCAAACTTAGTATCAAGTGGTTCTGGAGAACAATCAAATTACATGCCTCTTATGGGTCAGCTGTACTTCTCCACATTGTTTTCATTTCAGGTCCCATGTGGAAGAAACAGCCCCTGAGATACTACTGGTCTCAAGGGAGAAAAAGGGAGGAGATGGTGAATTGTTTTGAAAGCTTCTTGAAAGTGGCCACTTTCTTTTTTTTTTTTTTTTTTTTTTTTTTTGCAGTACTGGGAATTGAACTCACGGGCATTCTACCTCCGAGCTATACCCCCAGCCCTATTTTTTATTCTTTATTTTGAAACAGGGTCTCCCTAAGTTGCGGAGTGCCTCACTAGGTAGATGAGGCTTGCCGTGAACCCAGATTCTCTGGTCTCAGCCTCCCAAATGCTGGGATTACAAGCGTGCACCACCTCACCCAACAAAAGTGGCCACTTTCACTCACAATTTAGTGGCAGAAGCAAATCATGTAGCATATCCATGAGATATGCGAACACAAAATATTTATGTATGGAAGAATAACAGATATCTTAAATTATAATACAATTTAATCTAATTACCCATAATAGCCCCCAAATTATTCATCACTATGTAACAGGCATGGTATTAAGTACTCTACATGAAATATTCTCACTGCAAGGAACTTGAGATCCTAGAAGTCAAGTAATTTGGCAAGTCATATATATAGTAAATGGCAGAGCCTAGTATTAAAGACAGTTTAATTTGAACATTAAGCATTTTGATTTTCATACTACCATTTCATAAAAGATTAGAAAAAAATATATATAAAGAAAAAGAGAAGCCGGGCGTGGTGGCGCACACTTGTAATCCCAGCATTTGGGAGGCTGAGACCGGAGGATCCGGGTTCGTGGCCAGCCTCAGCTACCTAGTGAGGCACTCCGCAACTTAGTGAGACTCGGTTTCAAAATAAAGAATAAAAAATAGGGCTGGGGGTGTAGCTCGGAGGTAGAATGCCCCTGAGTTCAATCCCCAGTACCGCAAAAAAAAAAAAAAAAAAAA
>PVLC010040320.1:0-13880 GCA_004027655.1 Graphiurus murinus
TAGTTTGGCTCTATTGCCTTGGGCTTTGTAGAAAGGCAGGGGTGCATGATAGAGCAAAACTGTTCATCTCATCTGTCAGGAAGCAAAACAGAAAGATAGAATGAGCCAGACTCCCATAATCACCTCTGAAAGCACACCCCCAGTGACCCAAGGACCTCCTTCTGGGCCCCAACTCCTAAAAGTTATACCACTTCCCAATAGAACTACCCTAGGGACTAAGCTTTTAACACAGGGACTACTGAGGAACACTTGAGATACAATTTATGGCATTAGACCATTCTGGAACACATCCTCTCCCCATCCCCTTTTAAATTTGCCAAGATGGATACAGATTAGAGCCTGCAATTTGGCCCATTACAGATGAAGACCGAGAGACAGAGGAGCCAATAATCACAGTGGAACATGACTCCCAGGCCAGAATAACCAATGTCTAAGGAGTACAAAGAAGTGAAAGAGGATACCTAAGGGGACAACCTCAGAGGCATAATTACTTAAAGAGATGATTTAGAATTTAAAATAGCACAATGGATATATAAAGAGGATGAGTGTAGGTAATAGTAGCATAAAGCTTGAAAAGTCATGAAAGCAACCAATGGCTAATATGAAATATACAATAATTGAGATACAATATACAGTAATACAATTGCAAGAGAATGCAATTGTTAACCTGTGTTTCTGGGAGAATACTGCTGAAAAATGAATCAGTTATTTGAAAGATGAGATTTAGGAGTGTTTTCAGAAGGCAGTAATTAGGAACAAAGATATGAATTTTAAATCAGCAGAAATACTGTGCATATAAATAGGTTAAACTCCGAAATTAAAGGACATCATCTCTCAGATTAGTTGAAATGTAAATAAAAGCAACATCTAACAACATGTTATCAACAGATATATTTAAAGCAAAAAGACAGAAATGGACAAATATATACTAAATATATATATGCTTATTGAAAACAGTAGTGATAATCTATGATTAAGTAGTGATAACATGAAAAACTGTCACTTGAAAATAATTCAAAAGGTGAAAGAAGAATATGACATTTTGGTAAAAATATAAAAATAATAATAATCTGTAATCAATATAAATTTGTATGTATCCAGTAATAGTGCCTCAAAATATAGAAAGCTTCATCAGAACTATGTATATATCAATCTACAATTGTAGTTCAGAATCTACAATTGTAGTTCAGAATCACAGAAATAGATCAGAGATTAAAAGCGATATTAAAGACCTGAAAATCACAGTTCAAATATTTTATAGATAATTATTAGTTTAAGACTAGGTACATATGTGTGTGTTGGCAGAGAGAGTGATTATGACTATATTTAAAAATTCAGTGAATATGTTCTTTTTGAACACAGAAGGAAGAGTTACAAAATAGGTCATGTATTAGTCCTTTAATTAAGATAACCTAATAAAGAGGATTTATGCAGTTCTAGAGATACTGAATCTTTGTTATTCTCAATCTATATAATGCATTATATTTTGTGCATTTAAATTGTTTTATATACAGTGATATCCTGGAAATTAAATTGCCTCATCAGTGGAAGAGATATTTTCTTATCCTAATGCCCTATATACAGACATGAAGTTGTGTCCTATGCTTTTTAGACTTGTCAAACAGTTTTTACATCATTTTCTTTTCTTTTATGGAACCCAGGTGCATTCTACCTCTGAGCTACACCCCTAGTCCTATTTTTTATTTTTTATTTTTGAAACAGGGTCTCACTAAGTTGTGGAGAGCCTCACTATGTAGCTGAGGCTGACCATGAACCCACATCCTCCTGTCTCGACCTCCCAAGTACCGGGGATTACAAGCATGAGCCACCACACCCAGCTTTTTTCTAAAGTAAGCATGTTGCTTTAACACTACTTTTCACTTATGCAGCCTTACTTGTATGGTGCATATAGTGTTAATAGTTACATTATTCATATCTCAATAAAAACTCCAGGCAACCAGTAATTTTTCAACTTAATAAATGAAGAAATTTAGGCATAAAACAATTTTTCAGCCACTAAACAGAGCTAAATATGAACCAGGACAGCTTGGTTCCAGATGCTGGGAACAGGTCTAGGTTCAGGAGAAGCATCCAGGAAATTCGGGTTGAACTGAATTAAAGTCTTTTCACTGTATTGAAATCCTGACCACAAAAATGGAGGTTAAATATCAATTCCACTATGGGTCTGTAGTTGATACAAAATAATTTTAAATACAGCAAAATTAATTTCAATACTGTCTGCATGCAGTGGTGTGGAGAATGGCGATCTTCATAAGGAGCCACATGTGTCCTGATGATGCACTGTTTCATGAGTGCATGTGGTAATTACAACCATAAGATCTGAGTAAATCAATTCCTTAATGTAGTAATGGCATTGCAAGGGTAGTAATGGCAGCATTAATAACAATAACCATAATCCTATGAAAGTTTAGAAACATAAAGTCTTATAGAGACTATGCAGCTATTTGCTAAATGTATTTTTTAAAGGAGAAATAATTTACTTTTATTGGCTTTGACCCAATGAAATATTAATATCTTTACATCATTTTTATCTTGCTAATAAAGGAGTTCAGAATTTTTAACATATTTCTTCCTAGGCAATGCTCCAAATCTCACCCTCTATTTGGTATTACAGTATCAGTAATTGGTGTCTCACGTTAACATTTATTTAAAGCTGCTGATTTAACATTTAAAAATTCTGGGGTTAATGGATCTGTGAATACAGATCCATTAACCTCAATAAAAACAAATGGAACCTCTTGTGAACTAAAATCAGTTCAGATCATGGATATGCTTTCTGCAATACTCACAACATTTAGATGGTCCTGCTAAAATGTCAGGTCATAGGAAGGTCGATTAACGTAGCAATATTCAAGGTGATTTTCAGTCTTTTGCCATTGTCCTGTGGGAGAAAATACAACTTCTTCCTAAGGCATGGTCCCTACAAAAATTAGCTTGGACAGAGTAAGTGTGCTACAACTCACACATTCCTACAACACCCTGAAGTTGGTTTTCTCCAAAACAGTGACTTTCTAAAGTGCAAAGTACTTATTAGAAACCCTTAAATCTTAAGTTCAGAATCTGATCCAAGTTTTGTCTTTTAGGAAGATATAGAAAAATAAGCAGGAAAAAAAAATAAAGGAAGAATGAGAGAAAAGATACTAGCTATCCCACTAGGTGCATGCAAATCACTGAAAGTCTCTAAGTTCATGTTGCTTTGTCCTGCTAAGTAAAGTTATGCTTTTGTTTTGGTGTGTGTGGGTGTGGGTGTGGGGAGGTGTTTGGTACTTGAAACATTATTTTTTCTAAATTAATTGGGGCTAACACAGTATAATTTGCAAGCAATTAGTATACAATTCAGGTGAAAAATCTTTCAATCAGCAAAACATTTCTCATTTTTTAAATAAATTAATCATTTTGATGTACACAAAAGAGTTGAACATATTTTCTCAGTAAATACCCACACTGTCGGGGGGAAATCATTATTCTAACTTTTAACTTGATTCAGTGAAGTCATGTAAAATGTCATGCTTTTTATCCTACTGCCTAAACTCTGGCCATGTCCCTAAAATTCATTCATGTTCCCAGCACAGCAGCAGCTGGTTACATTGCCATGTTGCATTGCATAGACAGGACATGGCTTACTCATTTATTCTCCTGTTGATGAAGATTTGGGCTTTTTCCAACTTTAGACCATTTTGAAGGATGCCTTGTTAAAATAACAACTTCTGGTGAGTGGAGTTTTATTGTTTGAGAGAGCAAACAGATGAAAACAGCTGTAAGGGAGATAAGAGAGGAGAGAGAGAGAGGGAAGGAGGGAGGGAGGGAGGGAGAGAGAGAGAGAGAGAGAGAGAGAGAGAGAGAGAGAGAATATGAATGAATGAGAATTAGAAGAGAGTGAAGTTCAAAGAAATGACCAAAGCATGACTGTTTAATATATTTTATAGAAAGAACCATACATTTATATACATTTATAAAGAAGTGATGAGAAAAATGGATACCTGGACCAGGGTAGTATATTCTAGGGATGCTAAGAGATAGATGGGTGTGATGAAAGTGAGTAGAAGGGTTGCTTCAGAGAGGTTGTTTACCCTGTTTCACAGCTAGCCCAGTCACCAGTCTGTGGGGGTCAAGGCTGTTTTCCAGCCATTATATGTGAAGGACTTTCTCCCCAAAGAATCTTTATGGCTTGCTGCATGTAAAGAAGGTTGGGTCAAATGGCCTTTTTTGAAGTTACTGTTCCTCAAGTGATTTCAGCTTGAAATAATCAATATACCTATTCTGCATACTTTGTCTTAACTCCTTCAACACCAAGGTGCTCTGAATAATTTTCCCACCTTTCAGCAGTTGTTTTAGTTACCTGTGGCCGAACAATCATCTCTGTAAAATTGAGTAGCTTCAAACAACATTTTGTTCTTCATAACAATGTTCTTGTTATGAACTTGTCTGCAGCTGAGACAGGCATTTCTTCTTCTATAATTTTATTGGTGCATTGTAATTATACAACATGGTGAGATTCAGAGTGATACATTTATAAATGCACACATCATTTGTTATGTTTCTCTCCACATCTCACCCTGCTCCCCCCTTCTCCCTCCCCTTACATGTTAGTGAGGTTGCTGGTGACACCTTCATATATGAACTTACATTGCTTGAACTGTTTTCTTTCTAAAACCTCCTTTTCCACTTCCGTGCTACTCCTGCCCCATCCCCTTCTACTAGTCTACTGGTCTCACTCCATATTATCTTGAAATACCTTTTGTTTCCTATTTTCCCTCTAGCTTCCACTTGTGAGAGAAAACCCTTGACTTTCTGAGACTGACTGGTCTTACTTAGCATAATGTAGTTTAATCAGTTTTGCTACATATGACATAGTCTTATGACTGAGTAAAATTCTATTATGTGTACATACTGCATTTTCATTATCAATTTAACTGTTGATGGATACCTAGGTTGGTTCCACAGTTTGGCTATTGTAAATTGTGCTGCTGTAAACATGGGTATGCAAATATCTTATGGTACTCTAACTGTAGTTCTTTTGGAATGATACCGAGGAGTGATATAGTTGGGTCATATAGTGATTACATTCTTAGTCCTCTGAAGAGCCTCCAAGATGATCTCATGGTAGGTTTGGAGAGGCAATTCTGCTTCACAAGCTGTTGACAGGGGATGTTCACTCAGTTGACTTCACCCAGTGTGGGAACAAGGAGGGAAGACCTAGGAAGGTCTCAGTCACATATCTGATATCTCACTTCTCTCTCAAGTGGCCTTTTCACAAGGATAGATGGAAATTTTTACAAAATTGTGGATTTAGGTTTGCTGGGTCAACAGAACAAAAATAGAAAATGATAACAGTCTTCTTAAAAGCTGTACTTGGAATTGAAATAGGCTCAGTTCTACAGAGGTTTATTGCACTCTGTTTTAGAGAAAAGATGGTTTCCCCCTCTTGATGGTCAGAGTATACCACACATATAGCATGAAAAGGACTGAAAGTAGAAATTTTTATACCTCCTCCATGCAAAATATCCCCAACCCTGTCTTCAGAATCTGTACCCATTATAGCATAATCTCAACAAAAATATGAAATCAACTATCCATCTGTCTTTGCTCTGGGGCTTGGGAATGTTCCTACTTCAGGTCCAGTTCTCTTCCCAAGAATAGTTCTCTATTGGATTTGCCTTCCAACCATTCAATATTAAAAATATTAATAATAATGAATTCATTCACAGCTGAGTATCTTTTTAAACTTACTTTCTACCTTTAGAAGAATGGAGCCCCAGTGTCCTCTTTGTTTTGGACTGTCTCCCTTTTAGTCAAAGCTATTGGTGCTTTCATCAATACATTTCTCTTAGAATGTGGGTTTTCTACGAATCGTAGTGAGGTCCATATCATTAGGCAAAAAACACACATACGCACATCTTTGTGACAAATCTTTCTCTCCTCTGAGTTCTGGGGCAGAGGGCTTCAGCAAGCTCCCTGAAGCTTCTTAAATATATTTCTCTATCTAACTGAGAGAGATTATAACACCTGGCTTAAATTTTTCAAAAGTTGTCTTTCTATGAATGTGTGTACCTCTAGAAGGATACACACATTCATAGAAAAAACTGATGGTGTTCATCTTTGGGCACTATGTCTATGTAACACAGAAGGAATTTTATTTTTGATAATTATAGCTTTTCAATTCATATATTTGCTAGATCCACTAAATTATATTCCACTTCTCAATACATCAAAAGTTACCACTAGTCCTTTATGACTGCTGTTAGAAAGGACCTCAGTCTTCTCTTTTCTCTCACCTTAACATACGCCTCCTAGTCATGCTTAGACCTTTCCTCCTATAAAATTTCTCCTCTCTCACAGTTCTTAACTAGGTGTCCCTTGTTTGTGTCTTTTGACTACATCATGCTTATTTTTATTATAATATTTATCATGATTTTATTAAATCCTGAGCTCCCTGGGACCACAGCTATGTCTTATTCCCCACTGTACTTTCTACAGTGCAGGAATAGAGTGCAATCATGTCAAATATTTGTTGAGTAAGAGCATTTTTATCATCAGATCTATTTGAATTGTTGGAGATATAAATAATATATTCACTCTATGTGTAATAATTTTAGCAACTAATATTGAGTATGCATTTACTATATTCCAGGTTTTATCAGATTGTAAATTTTCTATAACTTGTATGAATTTGTCATCACAAAGCCACTACTGTCTTTATTTCAGATATGAGAAAACTAAAATTCATAGAGGAAAGACAGACACTTGCCCAATATGCCTCCAACTTTTAACTGACAAAACCTGATTCTCCTTGACCATAAATTCATGTTCCTTATGACTAGACTACTCTACACAGGGAGAAATATCAATTCACACTTCTATTTCTAGGGTTACTAAAATAACTGTGAAGCTCCCCTGGAGGCTTCTTTCCACAAATTGACACCATGGGCATAGTTAATATTCATATTGTAGTCACCTTACTTTCCATAGCAGATTCAAAGCATAGACACCATGTGTCTGCAGCCTGGGCACTAATTATTAATCCATTTAGCCTGCTGATAATAAATTTTGTTGCAGTACATTTGTGTAAGTTGAGACAAGGTCACAGAAGGCCATATTTATCCTAAATGGGATCATGTCATTTTCTTGCTCAATAAAGGCTTACTGAGAATTACACTCACCTGCTAATCATGGCATAGCTATGTCACAGGCCTCTTCCAAACAGGCTAAGCTCATTTCTGCCACAGGAATTTTGCACCTGTTGCTAGTTCTGTCTGGAAATCTTTTCCCTCATACCCTAGCATCACTTACACATCTTAACTATACATTTCTTAGAGTGGATTGCTCTGATATTTTCATTATAACAGCCTATTTATCAGTCTTTATCACTTTCACCCAGATCAAAGAATATTTCTTTTTGAATCTTTATCTCAAATTATAGTATCTATTTCTTTGTTTAGTGTTTCTTATCTATCTTCCTAATTGTGATATATACTTCATGAGAGAAAAATAGTGTTTTGTTTTGTTTTTTGGCTATTGCATTTCTGCAGATATATCTATTTCTAATATTCAGTAGGTTGTTGGTAAGTCATAGTTGAATGCATGAATAAATAGCTAGTCACATTTTCTGAGGAAATCCCTTTCAAACTATCCCTTCTTCTATTGAATTAGGTGTACTACATCATATTACCACAGTTCCTCAGCTATACATATTTTTATTGTCCTTGCCACTTTGTTCCATCTGTTTTGTTTTCCCTTTTCATCTCTTTTAGGAGTCTGTGAGGTCAGAACTCTTGCCTTACCTATGTGTCTATCTGATGTCTTACACATTGCATGATATATGGTAGCTAGTCAAGAAACATTCGCTGACTGAACATAGAATAAACTCCTCCTCTATTAAAGTAGAAGTGATAACACTTAGCTCAGTCTACTGTTGACACAATACAATAGTTTAACATCAAATTGGCATTTTAATTATGAAATACACTATAATTACCTTGAAGATTGTAGATTGGGAAGATTGGCTGAAAATGACATTGTATCTTAAATCCATGTAATTTAATGAGCAGGATATGTTACTCTAATTAAATTTCTAAAGAGTTTCTACTACTTTAATGCCTAGTTTATAATCCAAAGAAAATATAGACTTCAAAGTGGAAAGCCATTGACAAGGCACATTCATTATACTGCAACTTAAAGTAACCCCCTGCTGAACTGGTATTTCTTCGGTGATTTAGAAAGCCAAGTAACCATTTTTATTTTCAATGCACCAATCTGTACAATGGAGGTGGGAAGTCCTTCAGTGAATAATGATTGTTTTTAGAGCATAATGTCCTGAGGAGTCTCATATAACTGCACACTTAAGGGACACCCCCTGTCCTTTTCTCATGACTTTTCATGTGACAAATGGATAAAGGGAATGAGAGGTTTATATCCCCATCCAGCCTCTAGGCAAACTCAAATTATCTTTCAAGGAAAAAGGCAGAAATATTTAAATGTTGAAATCTTTATCTATCTTCCTTTTGACCTGATTTTGTCTTCTTCAATGAAAAGTGAACATCAAGATTGGTGCAAGGCCTCTTTCTTTTCTATTCAGCATATTTTATGAAGCTCTTCTTACTGTAATTTTTCCTTTTTTTTTTTTTTTTTACCTCTCAAAGGAATACATGAACTCATTTGCCAGTGCTGGAATGTGAATTCAGATTCTTTTATAACTCCCATCAAATCACTGGTCAATTTAATAATGTCCTTTCTGTATTTAATTTTTCTTCCACCTAGAAAATAGGAATTTAATGTGGAAACAGTAATTCCTAGGGATAATTAAGAAATAATTTAAAATAATTTAAGCATGAAAAAAGATGGGCAAAACAATGAACCTAAAGATGTAATATTTAACTTTAAATCAAACTGCTAAAAATTCATGATGACATTTAATGATTGATAATTATATATGTTAATATATTTCCAGAAGAGGATTCCAATACTGGTAAGCTAGTTGCTCATGGTAAACATTAAATTGGTTTCCAGAAGCTTCAAACATCTGACTATAATTAGACTTTCAGCATGTTCCAGAAAATCAAATGTGCATCAGAAACTCTTACCCCACTGTAATTATTATGAAAATAGTTAAAGATTTTAGACATCAAGAAGTATTGTCTTATGCCAATAAGTACTATAGGTCTACTGTCATAAAGTATAGTCTGGTAAATAAGGCATAGCCAAGCTTGGAAAATAGTGAAAAAATACTTAAAATATTTCTCTATTTAGCAGAAGAGACATTGTCAGTTTTCTGGTGCTGTGAGTTTGTTTCAACTCTGCTAAGCATCAACTAGATTGGATTCTCATGTTGGAGACTAGACCGCATCACCGTGTGAATTGAAATGCATTACTCTGTGAATTGGAATGAATTAGGCACACTCTATTGCCCTTCTCTCCTGTCATATCTGTGCTCTGCTAAAAAATGATCTCTATAGGAGTTTACTATCAGGTACAGGACAACACTTTATAAACAAAATTTAATGGAAGCTTTCATCTGTTAAATTTTATTACAACTCATATTAGCTGTTTTGTTTTTTTACACTATCAACATGTTTACTCTGTATGTTACAGATGTATCATCCACAACTATCTAAGCAATGCAGTGTCTTCCATACTCCAGGAAGACAGGACAAGAAAGTTTCCAGCATCAAGTGCTTGCCTTTACAATTAAAATGAAGGTAGAACATTTTTTTAAACATGATATTGAATTCCAATTTGGAAAAAAAAAATTAGGTTGATCAGGATAAGAATAATCCACAAAGCACAATAAGACCAATATTAAAGCTTCACAATTTTAATTAGAGTTTAAATATTTGGACTGTGGGACTGGGGAATGTTTGAAGAAGTGATCTAAATATTTTTCTTATCTTATGTATTTCCAAAACTTGGCATATGCTCTTGTATCAAGATAGCTATATATAGATCTACATATGTCCCTAATAATTCACCCTAGTCCTTGAAAATGTGCCTTCTGATTTAGTAACATTTGAAATTTTTGTTAAGGAAATGCAATGGAGAATTTAGAATTGATCATGATTCCTTCTATTCTAGTTCTGTGATTGAATTTATATACAGACATGATATGGGGCTGGTTTCAGTTTTTTACATTTCATGTGTTCACTTGCATTTCTTCCTTAAACTTCATGATCTAAGAGAATGACATGCTGAGTGTGAATACACATGTGTCTACAAGTGCATGTGTGCAAAAAGATGAAGGTGTGTAATTTGGTAGCACACTCTTGCAACGTTTCAATATTGGCTTTGGCTTTCTTGATGATTTTTTTCCAGAGCTCCACAGTGTTTTTTATGCACATGGATTTTTCATTTTGCTCAAATAAGTCATTGATCATTAAGTTCAACTCTTTTTCCAATTACTCCATCATGCCAGGTGTCACGTCTTAGCAGGGGGAGTCCCCTATGCTCTTGCTTCAGATGATTGCTTGACAACAACTTCTTTAACATGTAATTCAATAAGTACAGAAAGCACATGGGAAAATTGACATTCTAATTGTTTGGAAGAGGAATAACAGGCTATTAATATGCTACTTTTTTGTTACAACACATGGAATGTTTTTACACTGATATTTAACTAAAGATAGATAAAGAGCACCATCAGTCCCCTTTTTAAAAATGAGGAAACTATAGCTAATTTGAATATTTTTTGTTCTAATATGGACATTTTGTTAGAAATAAAGAACCAATTCATTTGTAGAAATGAATGGATTTGGCAACATTTGTATTAATGAAGTAGTCAATGGGACTGAGATAGGAAATGTAACTGCTTTGCCTTGCCTTTAATATGTATCTACTTCATTAATTAAATCCTTGCCTAAATCATATATTTGATGTTAGGTTGGTGAAATCACATAAACATTATTCAAGTCATATTGAAGAGAGCATATACTTGTATATATGGAGTTCTGGATAAATCACTCTTCTCGAACCATAATCTAAATTTTTCTATCTTAAGAAAATCAAGAAAACATCTTTCTGATTTTTTTAATGGCAAGGTAATTAATTTATCTCTGAGTTTCTAAGCAATAGCCTACCTCTGACATTTACTTGCTTTATTATTACCTTAACAAAATATTTTATTTTCTATACTCATGTTTGCTCAATTTAAAAACTAGAATAAAGGTCACATATGTTACTGCATGCCTGTAATCCTAGTACTTGGGAGGCTGAGACAGGAGGATCTCAGGTTGGCGGCCATCCTCAGCTACTTAGTGAGGCCCTGTTTCAAAGTAAAAAATAAATAAGGGGATGTAGCTTGGAGTTAGAATACCTCTAGGTTCAATTCCCAGTACAATTACTACTGCTACTACTACTACTATTACTACTACTACTACTACTACTAATAATAATAATAATAATTAAAAACTGGAATAACTGTTGTCTTTCAGAATTTTTATGGATGCCAAATAAGTAAATACAATAAACAGCAGTTATTATAATGTCTGAAATGCACAGTACTCATCCAGTTATACTTACTCACTTCCTTTTTTTCCCTTCCTTCCTGTGCTCCTTCTGGACTTTCATTCCTCCCCTCCCCTCCCCCCCCTTTACTTGGGGACTTGGTTGTTCCTTTAGAAAGCACTGGCTTGGTCACACTGATTATTGGGATGCAGGAGTATTGTTTGATACATTATTCCATCTGTTCTTTTTGACTACATAGTAGAAACTTGTCTTCCTGGTATAAGCAAACCTTCCAGTTTTCTAAGCAACTACTTTATTGTTATCAAAAGGATGCTGTGAAGTTTTATAAGAGGAAATCACAGATTCATCCCTGCTGTGCCACTCCTAAGATCACATTATTTGTGTGAGGTATTGTAATATGATCAGTGTATTTTAATTTAACTTCAGCTGTATCAGTTAATCTTACCCTTATTTAACTTTTTTATCATTCTTCATCTGTGCTACGTTTTTGTCCTGATGTATTATGTGTCTCTATCTAGAATATCTTTGGTATCTTCTAGAGGGGGTTAACTGGGGATAGAACCTAAGGACATTCTACCTCTGAGTTACACACCTAGCCCTATTTCATTTTTTATTTTGAAACAGGGTCTCAGTAAGTTGTTGAGGGTTTTGCTTACTTGATGAGATTGGCCTTGAATCCGTGATTCTCCTGTCTCAGCCTGCCAAGTATTAGGATTAGTTTGCCACCTTCCCTGGCATCTCCAGTTCTTTTTATAATTAGTAATTAAATTACATAAAAATTAATGTGTATGCATATGTTATACTTGAAATCATGATATAACATCTCCAACTTTTTATTTTTTGCTTTACTTTTTAGTGAAGGTATGTATAAAATATTATAGGAAGATTAGAAAGAAGAAATCTGTTTGGTGAACTTGGGTATCCTGTGCTGTGCCTTGACACATGAGTAAATTATTAACTAGAAAGATAAGAACAAAATGATATTCCTCCTTATCCAATGAAGAATGGAACCTGAAATGAAACAGCAGAGGCAAGATTATAAAAGCACAGGGAGTGTTGGGGAAAGGTGCCAGATACATCTCGGCTGTCACAGCAAGCTCACGGTAGTTATTTACTTCGGCATGTGTTTTAATAACTTCTGCATATTCGCAAGAGAGCAATTTGAAAACCACCATGTCTTTAATATATCAAATGCATTAAAATGTTAATCTTAGCAGATAAACGTGAACATTTAGAGCCCAAATGGTGATCCATTCAATTTCTTTTAGTTGATTTGTTGTAACACAACCTACTTACTGAGTTGGAGATTACACGCAAATTACTACAATTATGCCCCAAACTCTGTTGAAGTAAGAATCTAAAGGGCGGTGTTGTTTGTCGTTCACCATCAGTATCAGGCAGTCTCTTGCTCATGTCCATGTGGTATCACTATGGAAAGCAAAGGTTTATCTTATTTTGCATTTCCAATTTTTAAATAATCTGCTGATAGCATTATAACAAAACAATAATAATGATAAATTTGACAGTAAATATATCGAAGAATTGTTCAATAGGCAAGGCACACATTGCAGTGGGAATCTGATAATCTTTTTCTTTCTTCTTTATTTTTTATTTAATGATGGAGATTGAATCTAGGTCATTGAGAATGCGAGGCAAACATTCTACCACTGAGACACATCCTTAACACCTCTCCTTTTCTTAAAGTACAACAAAGTGGAGATTTTATAATCCAGAAGAAAAAGAAAACATATTTTATATCACAAAGGAGAAACCCTTTGTATAATACCCTGGAATAAATGAAAGGGGAGAGTTAAAAATAATGAATACATGAATGATGTGGTACAAACTATTTGGAATAATTTTATAATATATTCCAGGGCTACACATAGGCCTGCCCCCCCCCTCACACACACACACACACACACAATTTGAGAAAGTGGCAAATAGAATAACCTTCTCTAATATTTCTTATATTGCCCAGTTGAGCCTGTGCCTTATTAGGGAAATGGAAATATCGCACTCCACAATGACAAGAGAGTTTGATAATACTTACAGGCTTTAATCCTTGAAAGGATCTTTCGTTGAATCAGTTGTAACACATTTAAAACTGTCTTTTGCACAGGTGTGGAGGTAGGAGAGAGGAAGCAGATTCCTATTCTACTCAAGAGGTTCCAGCAGAGGAATCATAATACTTTGAAGGCAGTGGTCATAAGCAACTATACCTTCATATAAATCTGAACTAAAATAAATGAATAAATAAATTTTGAAATCTCTTTATTACAAAAGAAAAATGAATGTATAGAAAAGCGAAGAGGCATAATTGTATGTTTGAGAGCATGATCCATTGCAGCTCAGTTTGCTTCTTATTTTGCTGGGGTCTTGCCGGGGGTGCCCAGGCATTTGCA
>PVLC010040321.1:0-13902 GCA_004027655.1 Graphiurus murinus
GCTCTTCCGATCTGAGCCGGGCGTGGTGGCGCACGCTTGTAATCCCAGCATTCGGGAGGCTGAGACCGGAGGATCCGGGTTCGCGGCCAGCCTCAGCTACCTAGTGAGGCACTCTGCAACTTAGTGAGACTCGGTTTCAAAATAAAGAATAAAAAAATAGGGCTGGGGGTATAGCTCGGAGGTAGAATGCCTCTGAGTACAATCCCCAGTACCGCAAAAAATAAATAAATAAATAAATAAATAAATAAATAAATAAATAAATATTTAAGAAAATCAACTAGAGGTCAAAAGTACTCCTATTCTGGAGAGACAAAAATGGCTACAAAGATAACCTTTTCTGAAGACGTTATAGTCCAAAAGCCCCCCCCCCCAAAAAAAAAGAAAAGAAAAACATGTCATCAGATAGGAGAAAATCAAAATGACGCAGCAATGACTAAACTAGATGTGCTTCTGGGATTCCTTAGAAAGATGATGATCCATAATTAGAAAATGGAGAGATATTTCATAGATGAAGTACACATTAAAGAAACATCGTGGGATATATCAATAGAGAAAGGTGAAAGGTCATTTGAAACACATGAACCCCTTAGTTCTCACACACTTTTGGCCTAACATCTTTAACTGCTCCCCTTAGTTTGTACATGCAACTTCTCCCCTCCTTAGTTTATTCCTGTTCATTCAGTTTCTACAACTCCTTATTAACGCTGTTGCATGATTTTCTTTCTTTCCCCCGGAGTACTGCCCGTCCTTCGGTATAAATTTCTGAATTTGCTTATCTAAATTGCAATTGATTACAGTTATCATCTAATCATAATTGAAAATAAATATATCATTGTAATCTGTATACACAAACTAAATTATAGATATTATAATAAATACTTTTAGTTAAGTTACATTGTCAATATTATGACAGAAGAATAATTAAGCACTTCTTAGTTTATAATAGACTTTGAAGTTCCAAAAGCTTCAACAGTGTACATTTAAAAACAAATTCCATCTTCTAAATGTTCATTAGTGCTTTTCTATAAAAAGGAAAACATTTACTTAAACATAATTGCAATTCAATTCTCAATACTACTTTAGATATTTGATATATATTTTGAAAATATTTGAACCTAATATCCTCTGATAAACTACAAGTTTTACAAAATTATATAAATTTGTCACACCTAAATAGTTCATGTTTCTGCAAAAGCAATAAAAAGTAAATGACTGAAAAATTCTAGAAAAAGGGATGTAATAAGATACAAACAATGTATCTATTAATTTTTCAAGAACTTTTACTATCTATCATATATTTATTTATCTTTAACAATGTCTGAGAAAAAAGTATTAGTTTCTCCAATACAAAAATTATGTTTTTTAATGATAGATGACTTTTTACAGTGTCCTTAGGTATAGAACTGAGGGCTTCACAAGTACCAGGCGAGTGCTCTACCACAAAGGTATAACCGTTAGCCCCTCTGAGGATTATTAAATAGAGACTGACAGCTCAGGGCATGTAAGAGTGTAATGGTTTGGATTTATAATATTCCCCTAGACCTTATGGAAACAGGTTGACAATGTTGGAAGCAGGGCTTTATCCCTAAGGAGGGGTCCCTGGGGATATGGCCTTGGGGGCTATAGAGTTCCTCCTCCCCCTGCTCTCTCTCTCTCTCTCTCAATTTCTAGTCTCCATCATGTAAGAGCAGAGTCTTTGCTCTCTCTGCTTCCCACTGCCAAAACTGAGAGCTGCCTGACATGGCCTGAACCTCTGAATATCCAAAGCTATGAGCATATAAATCTTCCTTTCTCTTAGATTTGTGGTCAGTTATTTTGGATAGCAGCAGTAAAAATGTTGACCAAAGCAAGGAGTATCTTCTTAAACAACTGGGATTGTGGGTTCTGGTCTTCTAAGAGACACTTTTCAAGAGACACCTTCCAGCAAAGCTTACAGAGTAACAATAAGTTCCTGCTGTATGATGCTTTCTCTGAACTTTCAGGTTCATCGTCTGAGGAGAAGTGGGCAATCGTGTTTTACTCCAACTCATGTCACTTCTCATCTTTTGAAGAGGTTCAGGTACAGTACCTTCTAAATTAATTTTGTTGTGAGCTTAGCCTTGAAATGACAAGATTTTTTTTCCTTTCCCCCAACTTGCTCACCTTTCTTGAAACTTTAAGCTCCAGTGGATTTTGTGTTAATCTATGGCTTCCAAATCACAGCAGATTGAAGATAATAATAATGACTTTATTATGAAAATGTTAATTACATAAGCTTGCTTTAAATGTTTTATATTTTCTTGAATAAAATGCATAAAAATGTTTAATATATGCAAATATTTAGAATGAATTGGTGGAAGGCTTTTAATATTTGTATTTGATTGGACGCCAGGTACTGTGTTGTATTTTAAATACATACATTAAAATTTTTAATATATTTGGAAATCATATTAACAAAATAGAAAGGAAGCACAATAGAATATAAAATTGAAATTCATGAACAAAAATGTAGATTTTAAAAAGAGGGTTACATATGTTTGTATTCCCTTAGGCAACTTTTACTAAGTCAGCCAGTATTTAGAAAGCAGATGGATCCTATAGACAATGAAAGAGAATTCTGGGATTGAATTTTGACAAAGACAAACTGCTATCAAACAACAAATCCATCAAGGAAGACTTCATCATTAGACATGTGTTCCTTCAATTTGGACTAAGAAAACATATTATATCATGATTAGCATACATTATCACTAAATGGTTGAATTAACCATTCAATCTTCTTACTCTTAATTTCATAGGCATTGAGGTGTACATGAAAGCTGCTTCAACTGTTGTGTTATCATAGTTACTAAATGTAAAATAACTTTTTATTCCAAATATATGTATTTATTTTTTAGTCTTGAGCAAAAGGGTACCATTTATCTTAGAACTCTGCAAAAATATTGGCTGTCAGGTGTAAAAATCTTAGTTGTGATGAACCTGTGAATTGATTGAGCATGGAAAGTTGTCTATTTTAAAAATGAATTTTTGTATTTTTTTCTCCAGTTATTAATGACAATCAGAAAAAAAAATCTGGAATTTTTCTCCCTCTGTGTTTTCAACTTTGTTTCTACATGGGAAGCTAGGTGTTTAGTCAGGATTGTCTGGAATTTCTGCTTCACGCATAATAACCCCACAAAATTCTGCTTTTCCAAGCAGAACTGACAGCTCAGTGTTTATGCACAACCTCATTTGTTGTACTTGTTATGTTTTCTATTAACTTTATAAACTGATTTATGTTGAATAGATAAAACTGAATTAAAATATGGTTTCATATCCAGTATAAATTATTTCATTTAAGGAGAGCTTTATGAAAATATGCATATTTAAATCTAAGAGAAATAGTTGGACTTTTACAGATAAGATTATATAATATAAAGGTCAATGAGGAAAAATCCAGAAATTTCTTACTTTTATTGCTTTTACAATGAGTTTACTATTTAACCTTGAAAAAAAAACCAGATATATTCTCTAGTACCAAGTATTCTATTTCTCAGAGGTATTTGGAGTAAAATGAGTTTTTTTTAATCATTTCAACCTTAAAATTACCCAAGCCAATTTTGAAAGTGAAACATGAAAATATAGTTATAACTTTAATTATATTGCTTTTTTCTCATATATATATACATATATAGAGAGAAAGTTGAAATAATAAATTAAAAATTCAATTGTGGGGTTATTGTCATCCTGTTTCTGTTCCTATGTTACTAATTTTCTCTACATTGATTAACTTCTGTACTTCTATATTAAATCATTATAACTCATTTAGATAAGTTACGGTTACCACCATATAAAATAGGTGTCTCAAATATTTGTAATCTACCTAAAATTTTTTCAGATTTCAAATTTCAAAAAATGACTTCACCATTCACTTCTAGCCTATTTTTTCCTTGATATTATCTTTCTTTGATCAGCTGTTAGCCTTTTTAGAAACTTTCTCTGATCTTATTGAAAGCATTATCAGAATGGACCCTTTCTATAGTTTTTCAGATGATACATTTATTGGCCAATATTGGACTTATGTAAACAGAAACTGGACATTCTTGGACATTAGACCTTCCTAATGTTCATCAGTTATATAACACAGGGGCGTACAATCGTGGCATTGGCTATTGGAGAAGCATTCCACAAACATGCTCCACATCCTTTCACATTCACTAACTCAAAGATGAGTAAGGATACTCACAGGACAATAAATCAGCTTCTATTTCCTATGCACTGTTTTCCCAGTATCATTTTTGCCTAATTAGCAAAGTCATTCACTCTAGTAATAGAAAGACAGTATGAGAACCAGAGACCATTCTGATAATGCTTTCAATAGGATCAGAGAAAGTTTCTAAAAAGGCTAACAGCTGATCAGGATGATGAAATTGTAAGAAATTGAAATAGAGCACATTAAATAGTTGTGATACTTCACTTGATATGATCTTATTTTTTTATTTTTAAAACAGAATGAAATTATTTTATTCCTCCATTAATTTTTGTGGTACTAGGGATTGAATCCAGAAACATTTTAGCTCTGAGATAGACTCCTCCCAGCCCTATTTTATTTTTACTTTGAAACAGGATCTCATTAAGTTGAAGAGGGCCTTGCTAAGTTGCTGAAGCTGGCCTTGAATCTGTTATCTTCCTGTCTTAAGTACTGGGATTAGAGGTATGCTCTACCACACCTGGCCCTCCATTGTTTTTGTATTAAAAAAAAAGAAACTGAAGCTAATATCAGAAGTCACTGTTATAATAAGAAATGTCTATAGGTAAGTGTGCATTAAGTACATATATCAAATAAAAGACATCTGCTATAATTCAATTTAATTCAAAAGATAATTTGTGAGATCTTATGTACATAAATAGATAAATATCATCTACACTGATGTTTTGACAGAAAATTTAAAAAGACACCTTGTACTATATAATCACCAATAACAAGATTCTTGCGTATTTTCCATGTTTTTTAGTTTACTCTTTTTATTATTCAAAAGCTTCACCCTGCTTCCTCCCGACAGCAAATCATTAACTTCTCTCTGATAACTGTATCAGAGAATGAAGAGAGCGCAGGCAGAAGAGGGTGAATAATAGTCAACTGGGAGAAAGAAATAATGTGTCTTTTTCACTTCATTGAAGTTTCCTAATTCTAGAATTGATTTCACATTTTAAAGTTCACCTGAAATCAAGCAGAACCAAAACAATTTACAAATATAGAAGCCGGAATGCTTGGAAACAAGATCTATTTGCTTTGTATGTGTAAGCATTCATCCAGTTATTTCTGTATATCAACAGAGTTTACGCACAATAACTGACAAATGCTCGTGCTTTTATAGAAAGGCCTTTTATTTTGCCTAAAAATGTGGTAGGCTATTATACTCCTCATTGCATGGAAATAAGTTAACAGAAATGAAGAGAATTGTCGTGTTGTCAACAAATACGTGTGGTATTTATATACTACCTTCTCCTGACCTTGCTCCTAAGAGTCACTTACCACCAGAGAATCTTGAAAAATAGTCAGCATCCGTAATGATCATTCAGCCTGCTTTCACAAATCTGTTATTTTCATTTCTTTAAATGTTCTCATTTACTTACCCAGATGTATTTGATTTAATGCTTCACTTTCAATCGTAATTTAAAGTCTTCTCTTTCTCCTTGGTACAGGGCAGATTTGGTATGTTTATGGATGGGAGCAAATAATTATACTCTCACTGTTGCCCTCTCTCCCCTGTGCTTACTGACCTGAAGTTGAAGTTGGGAGAAGAGAGAGGAGAAATAGTTCTCCACAGCGGGCTCCCACTGGTGAACTCTCTGGTCTTTCCCATACTTATCATTAAAGGCTTTTAATTTGGTATTCTCCTCTTTACTGTCCAAACAATATTTGGGTGAAGATAATTTAATTTTGAACCCTTTTGAGCAGAATCTACTAAACATTATATATGTGTGTATGTGTGTGTGTATGTTTTAGCCTTGCCATAATACTAAGTAGTACAATTTCTTCTTTCAAGCTTCTACTTTTTCATGTCCCAGCACCATCAATGGCTCCCTTGCATTTGTCAAAATATATTTATAATTATTTGGTTTAATTAAAGTGATTGAGCATCACATTGTCCTTTAAATTTCCTGGGAGAAGAATGAGGGAACTGGTTCTGTGTGTCCCCAAATGACTGTTTGACCCATCACCCCTTGCCCAGCCCTGCTTTTGTTGAGGTATTTGGAGGGAGAATTGAAATGACAGTTTAATGAAGCCCTTCTAGCTTATGGCTACACCTTCAGCTCCTTGTTCTGTGAAGAGAGATTGTGTAACTCCTTAAAATTTGCCAACTCTCAAATTAAAGTCAGTGCTGAAAATATATTATCACCCAGGACAACTAATCACCAGGGTAAAATTTGTGGTGATCTAATTGGAGTATAAGATCTTTGAGACTAGTCATTTCATAATGATATTTGCATCTATATCTCTTTGTGTAATTTGGACAAGATATATATATATATATATATATATATATATATATATATCCTGATATATATTTGATATATCAAATTTTGATATATATCAAAATACTTAAAAGAAGATAATGATTATTAAATTATTATAGAACCATAATTGAATAATGTTTAATGTGCTATGGGTTCTTTTTATTTTAAAAAAATATAGAACAAAAGAACTCTAAACAACTTTAAGACTTGCAAAATTAATTCTGAACAAATAATGGGAAATTCTATAAAGATAAAATTGCAATAAGCAGGATGGAGTACTCTTGGAGGCAGTCACCAAGAACAACAAACCAAAACCACGACAGCTTCACTAGTTTATTTGCTTGATTGCTATTGAAAAAGGGCATGTATTACTAGTCATTTGCTAAGTAACAACAATTTTTAAACATTAACACACACACACACCACATCTAATACGAGAATGTAGAATCATAGCCCAATTATAAAAAACTTTTAGCTTAGAATGTGTTATGTGTCTCTTCATTGTTGAGTACACTAAGGCTATTTGATTGCAAGTTCATTATGTAGAATTAAAATATACATATGCCATATAAAATATGAAAATATAAAATTAAATTAATTGTATTATATATTTGCAATGGTTTAGATGGCTTTAAGAGAATGTCGTGAACATAATCATAAAAATTATTTGACAAAATCCAACACACTTTCATGAAAGATCCTCAATGAAATATACATAATAGGGCTTCCTGAAACTGTTCAGATAAAAAGCATTTATGAAATACACACAAATAGCATCATATTTTGTTAAAGAATGTGAAAACTTTCACCATTACATCAGGAAACAACAACGGTGTTTAGTCGCCATGTTTCTGTTGATTCAACATTACACTAGAGATTGTAGTCAGGGCAATAAGGCAAGAAAATTAACTAAAAGTTATTTGGAATAGAAGAGAAGAGCTGAACCATCTCTATTGAAAGACAAATTTTATGTGTGTGCATTTTATCTATATATCTTTATGTATGTGTGAAAGTTCTAAGGACTCATCTGAATGGCTATTAGATCTAATTTAAAAATAAAGATTGCAGTGTCTATGTTGGAGATGTAGCTCTGTGGTTAAATGATTGCCTAGCATGCAGGAGACACTGAGTTTGATCCCTAGTATCTCAAAAATATATATATATTGCAATGTCCAAGACCAATTAAAAATATTGATGTATTTCTATCAACAAGAAACAATTCACCCAGGAGCAGTGGTTCACACATTTAATCCCAGTACTTGTCAGGCTCAGATGAGAGCATCAGCAACTCAGCAAGACCCTCAGTAAGTTAGTGAAATCTCATTTAAAATAAAACATAAAATAGCTCTATGGGTATAGTTCTCAGAGGTAGATTGCCCCTGGGTTTAATTCCCAGTACCAATAAAAATAAGGTCAATCCAAAAATAAAATTTACAGAAAACCATATTTACGTTGGCATCAAAAGAATACAATTCTTAGAAAAATATCAAAAGTCAAAAGTTAACTCATGACTAGATTGGAAGCCTTCTATTACTAAGATGTAAATATTCCCTAAATGAATCTGCAGATTCAATGCAATACCTGCCAAAACACAAGCTGACTTTCATGAAGAAATTGACAAGATGGCTCTAAATTTCACATGGAAATGCAAGGAACAGGAAAGATAAAGCAATGTTGCATGACTCTACTACCCAATTTTAAATCTTACAGCAAAGTTACAGTTATCAAGTCTGTTTGCTATTGGCCTAAGGATAAATATATTGATGAATTGATTAGAATTGAGAGTTTAGAACATACCCTTACATTTATGATCAATTGATTTTGGAAAAAGATGCTAAGACCATTGACTGTTATAAAGATAGTGTTTAAAACAAATGGTGGTGGGATAACTAGATATCAACATAGAAAAGAATGAAGTGAAAATTATACTTCATATCACACTCAAAATTTAGCTCAAAATGAACCATTCATACAAATGTAGATGTTTAAGTTTTAAAAATCTCAGAAATAAACACGGAATAAATTTATGCAACTTTAGGTTAGGCAAAGTTTGTTTAGATATAATCTCCAAAGCTGAAGCAACAAAAGGGTAGATTAGAGTTCTTCAAATTTAACTGTGTACTTCAAGAAACGGGATAAAAAGTGAAAGACCCCATAGAATGGGAAAATATTTGCAGATCATAGTTGAGAAGGAACTCACATCTAGAATATATGAAGGACTCATAACTCCATAATAAAAATGTAAGCACAATTAATCATTCTTAGTCATCAAAGGGGAAATTAATTGAAATAGATATCTCTACAAAAATGTATGAGTGATAAATACACACATAAAAATATCTCAATATCATTATGTAACAAAGAAATGCAAATAAAAACACAATGAGATACCACTTTGCACACTCTAGATTGTTGATCATCAAGGCAATAATAAAAGTGTAATTGAGGGTGTGGGTATTGAGAATTTCTCATACACTCCTGGTGGGAATATAAAGTGATCAAGCTCTTGGAAGGCAGTCTGATGGTTCATTCACAGAATATATATAAGTGTTTCTTCAAGAAGAAAGCATATGCTTGCACAGGAACTTGAGTGTTCATAAGACCATTATTCATAGTGCCCCTCAAAATGAAATAACATCAAACAGTAAATGGATAAATAAATGTGATATATCCAAAAGACAGAATATTGTAAAAGGAATAGAGTACTGATATATCTACAACTGGGATAAACCTTGAAAAAATATAATGCTAAGTGAAAGAAGAAAACAACAAATCGCTATATGTCGTCTGGACCTTTACTTAGGATGGTTTGACTTATGAGATTTTAACCTTGTGAAAATGTGACTGTGATGTGAATTCATAATCAGATGATTATGAAGGTAAAGAACTGATATTCTCTACAGCCTAGTCAAAGCTATAAGTTCTGATAGGTGAGCTATATTAAACACGATTCTTTTTTTCTTGTTCTAGTTTTTTTTTTTAAATTTATTGGTGCACTATAATCAGACATTTTGGTGAGGAGCGGGATAGTAGAGGCATACACACACACATATCACTGTTTCAGCCCTTCCCCAATTCCCACCCCATTTCTCTCCTCCTTCCCTCCTTCTCATGTTCAGCATAGTGATTCTCTTTGACATATTTGTGAATATACATCATGTGCATTGTACAATTATAACTTACAATATTTTCAGTTTATGATGGGTTTATGAGGGGGAATACCCATGGTAAGTTGAGAAGTGTCTGTACGTAAAATTTTCAGAAAAAGAAAATCTGTAGAGATAGAAAGTAGATTAGTGGTTGCCTGGATGGGTGGAGTGGAGCATCACAAAGTGTCATGGAAATGAGTGACATAATTTCTTTCTGGGGTAATAAAAATGTCCTAAAATTAAGCTCAAACAATGATTGCACAACCCAGTAAATATATACTAAAATGCTGAATTATGCACTTCAATTAGGTGATTTGTATTATATGCGTGTTATATCTCAATGGTATGGTTAAAAACCTAAAAGAATGAAATAAAAAATAAATTTCTAACGTTACCACTAAGGGATTAAGGGTTAAGAAAACATTCTCAATGCTTGGACATGAGAACACATTACTGATCCTTCTCCCATTACTTAAATTGCCTCATTAGATTTAATAAAATCAGCTTCCACTGCAAATATTCAAATCCATCATGGTTATAATGATTCAGAACAGAAAATATTTTTAAAAGGTACTAAGTGCATCGCTTCATTTAAATCCAAAATCCCTAAGTTTGATTGACATGTTTGAGTTCAGCTTGCTCAACCTCTGGCAGGAGATTTGGGGCAATGTTCATGATTTGGGCGAAGTAGATCGGTTGATATGCAAAACCTTTTGGGGATGCTAGTGATTTGTGCTCAGTGAGCATTCTGGAATGGCACTGCAGGGTTCACAAAATTAGGGAAATTCAGAGAGTCTCTTGTATGGAGAGGAGAGGATGAAAACGGTGTGGTGGAAGATGACTAGATTCTAATTTAGGATGTGTAGCTTGAGAGAATGTTGGGTGGATTATCACATTTGCCTAAATGCGTCATTAAGGTGGCTCTTAAATGCAAATGGAACACTTTGACTTTTTGTCTCTGCATAGGGAATATTAACTACATCAACATTTCTCCAGTTTTGATTAACCGTGATGGAGAGAATCCTGCCTAAGCAGTCCATTTAAGGCGTCACTTAAGCCACATGGAACCGCTGCAGGACAAATGTCAGATCATTTTTCTGATTATGGAAATGAATGAAGTAATTCTTTTCATTGCAAAACCTACCTTTTGGGTGGTCTTTTCTGGCTAGTTAACAAGAGAAGTTTCATGTATGTTAATAGACTATCAAGGATAAAGTGAGATGTTTCCTTCAATTACTTCAGCTGTGTCTGACGTGTGAAAGACAGTAAGTAGAGGCATCAATGGGCACTGGTATGCCATACAGTCTTCGTTGATGTCTCTTTTTCAATAGTGGTTTTGGAGTCCAATTGGAATAATTTGGGTTCTGGAGGACTGGATTCCAGCATAGTTTACTGTAATGTCACCAGGACATTTGAATTTGCTGCCTGGTTGCCCGTCATCCAGTAAGACAGGACGTAGGCTTGATAATCATAAAGGCATTAGAGCAGTACATTAAGGCATTAGAGCAATACACTGATGATATCATAGCTAATTGCTCAGAGAAAGAAGTAGAGAGATGTTGTGGAGTGTAATAACTTGTATGACAGAAAGAAGCTTTCTGTCAAACACAGCTTAAATTCAAGGCTTTATTCAAGTCTGTGAAATTCCTGGAGCACCAATGGGCATTCTTCAAACTCCGAGAAATAAGTATCTCTCACTACGTGGACATTCTTCAAACTCTGAGAAATAAGTGTTTCTCACTGACCCTGCCACTAAGCAGGAATCTCAGAGAGTAGGTAGAGATTTTCAGTCTTTGAGAAAAATCCCACTCTTTGTTTAAGTATTCTGTTGATCCCTGTTCCCAAAAGACCAGACAGGTATCTGAATTTGAATGGAAGTTGATTTGAAAGAGCATTTAAAGTTTTCCAAAAGACTATGGCTCAGGCTATCCTGCTGGGTTCTTAAGAGCTGACAGTTCATATGATATTAGTAGCATATGCGAAGAAGAGAATACACATAGGCTGGTGTCTCACACAGAAATCAAACGAGGTTGCCAGCAGAGAGCTCTTGGGGTTTGCATTCAAAATCTGCCTAATGCAGCTCCTTAGCATAGCTCATGTGAAAGACAATTGCTAGCTTCTCTCTGGGGGGTAGCTGATACTCTGACATTAGAAAATTCTGAAGACAGAAATCTTGATCAAGTCCCTGTGATGACATTAGAATGGAGAAAGAAATCAGCCCAGCGTAAGTCACTCATTAAGTGGAGGTGTTGTTTTCAAGAGCATATTCCTCTGGGAGGTTCAGGAGCCAGTGCATCCTCTACACAAACAAGTTGTTCCACTACTGATAAAACAGTTGTACACACTTCCAAAGACCTCTTTCTTCTCACTGCTTTGTGGCCTAAAAGTTCTGCCTGGGTCTTTGCTGAGAAATTCTAGCTTGGGAGCACACTGCTGTGTGTTGATCAGCAGCAAGATTCCCTTTAGAAGGCAAAAATAAATAAATAAAATAAATAAAGCAGTAGAGTGCAAGTAAGCAGAGAGTTTAGAGTGGTAGAGACGAAACTAGTGCCTTGCCCTTGGGAGAAGCTCTTGGGTATTTATAGAACCTTAGGTCATAGCTAATTGTCTTACTCTAATGTCAAGCAAATGAGACTAAAGTGACAAAATAATAATAGTAATACTAATGACAATAATAATAATCCACTCTAATTAGTATACTAATCACAGAAATTTCCATGGGAATTGGGAGTATTAAAGCGAGCTATGGACATATCCATCTTAAAGCCAACTTTGCAACTCAGATGGGGATTAAAATGCTCAAGTAGAAGCCTTGCATGTCTAGGCCCCCATATGACATGCAGGGACACTCTGGCAGAAGTTGTACATCATTAGTTAGGACTTAATACATACCCACTTGCACCTATTATAACCACTATTGTAATAACAAAAATAGTAATAACTTTTTCTCTCTCTTTCTTTCAATGTCAATGGAAAAGGGAATCACTTGAAAATTACTACTGATAAAATTTCCTGAGGAGGTCTACCAATGCATAGTTGGCAAATAAATTATAGCGTGGCTCTGGCACAAGCCCCAGGGGGTTGGCGACAATGAGGGTATTAACTGGGATTAGGGTTTATTCCACCCAAAGTTTGACTTAGTCCACAGTAGAAGCAAACATAGATAATTCAGTCTGAAAATTGAAAAAGTGATTTCCATGTGAAGTTGAACAATGTGAACATATTTCCTCTCCTTAAATTTTCCACCTTAATGCTACCAATTAATGAAAGTGGAGAGAAAATATAATATTATGTAGAAATACTATACAACTCATCACAGTCAGAACAGTATCCTCTATGAAATTTAGAAGTAGACGAAATTGTATAAAGTTTGATGGGTCAGATTTGAATGTCTTCCTTTTACAAAGATGTCCCCAGATTGGATATGAGGTAATAAAAGATGGAAATGCCACTGGAAATTTCTCAGGGCTTATGAAAAAGAAATAGGTGATAGCAAAAAGATACAGTTATACTTCATTAGAAATATGACACAACAAATATCTGGTTTATATTTTCCTCCGGTGATGGTCTCATGCTTAGATTTAAACTACATGCACACAAAGATAGAAATATCAACGCACAATACATAGCACCCAAATTATTAAACTTGACAGCACATATTCTATAACAGCATTTTAAATCTACCTAAAGATAAGACTAAGGTAAGCCTAGCGTGGACTCTATTACTCTTGACTTTATGGGTGTGGAACACTCACTTTTTTTCTCATGGGGTGTATGTTATATTTGCACATTTTACTTTTGTTCTAAAGAACACAAAAACTTCTTAACATTCAATAGCAAAAAAACTGTAGTAGTTTAATCATCAATGCCTCTTTACATGCTAAATGTTATATAGGGATTTTTTGAAGTTGGTCTTTGTGTCCAGAGTCAGGATGAGATAACATTCTTGCAAGCTCTTAGTCCAAGAGACATTTTCTTCAAGGAGATTGGACAGTGTATACAATCAATTAGGAGGAATAAGAAAGCCAAGAGGGAAAAACTTCATGGAAAACTACTCTCAAAATACCAAACTTCAGCCGGGCGTGGTGGCGCACGCTTGTAATCCCAGCATTCGGGAGGCTGAGACAGGAGGATCCGGGTTCGCGGCCAGCCTCAGCTACCTAGTGAGGCACTCGCAACTTAGTGAGACCCTGTTTCAAAATAAAGAATAAAAAATAGGGCTGGGGGTGTAGCTCGGAGGTAGAATGCCCCTGAGTTCAATCCCCAGTACCGC
>PVLC010040322.1:0-13883 GCA_004027655.1 Graphiurus murinus
CCTCATACATTTATTGGCCATTTGTATTTCTTCTTTTGTGAAGTGTCTATTTAGATCCTTTGCCCATTTTTTGATTGGGTTATTTGCTTTCTTAGTTGCGATTTTCTTGAGTTCTTTGTATATCCTAGATATTAAACCTCTATCTGAAGTGTAACTGGCAAAAATTTTCTCCCACTCTGTAGGTTCTCTGTTGAGGTTCCAGCCTCCCAAGTACTGGAATTACAAGCGTGAGCCATCACGCCTGGCTCTTATTTTTATTTTAAAACAGGATCTCTCTAGGTTGATAAAAATCTCACTACTTGCTGAGGCTGTCCTCAAACCTGTGATCCTCCTGTCTCAGCCTCCCAAGTACTGGCGTGCACCACCATACCCAGCTCTTTCTTACTTTTTTAAATAGTGAGAAGATGTTTTCACTACATAAATAAATCTCATTTGAGTACTTGGGAGGCTGAGACAGGAGAATTGCAGGTCCTCTGCAACTTAGTGAGACCCTGTTTCAAAATAAAGAATAAAGAATAGGGCTGAGGATGTAGCTCAGAGGTCAGATGCCACTGGGTTCAATCCCCAGCTCTGCAAAAAAATAAAAAAAAAGAAAAGAAAATTGGGCTGGGAGTGTAGCTCAGAGGTAGAATGTTCCTGGGTTTCATCCTCAGTACTACCAAAAATAAATAAATTTTTTAAAAAAGTAAGAAAGAAAGAAGGAAGAATATGGGATGATCTTAGTTTTATAGATCTTTTTTTGTTTTGTTTTGTTTTGCAGTACTGGGAATTGAACTCGGGGGCATTCTACCTCCGAGGTACACCCCCAGCCCTATTTTTTATTCTTTTTTTTTTGCGGTACTGGGGATTGAACTCAGGGGCATTCTACCTCCGAGCTACACCCCAAGCCCCTTTTTATTCTTTATTTTGAAACAGAGTCTCACTGAGTTGCGAAATGCCTCACTAGGTAGCTGAGGCTGGCCGCGAACCCGGATCCTCCGGTCTCAGCCTCCCGAATGCTGGGATTACAAGCGTGCGGCACCACGCCCGGCTTATTTTTTATTCTTTATTTTGAAACCAGGTCTCACTAGGTTGTGGAGTGCCTCACTAGGTAGCTGAGGCTGGCCTCAAACCGGATCCTCCGGTGGTCTCAGCCTCCTGAATGCTGGGATTACAAGCGTGCGCCACCACGCCTGGCCGGATGATCTTAGTTTTTATCAAATAGGAAAATCATTTACCATTTTTTGTTAAGTATCTTCTTACCTTGTCCCCTTTGAGAACTCTAATTACAAGCATATTTGGTAACTTGAATTTGTTTCATAGTTTGATATTCTGTTCATTTCTTTTCAGTCTTTTTTCTCTGTTTCATGTTGAAAATTTTCTGTTAAAATTCTTCAAATTTACTAATCTTTTCTTCTACATTGCCTAATCTGCCATTATCTATGATGTATTTATGTGTGTGTGTGTGTGTGTGTGTGTGTGTGTATGTGTGTGTTACTGGGGATCGAATCCAGGGACATTCTACCTCTGAGATACATCCTCAGCCCTGTTTTTAGTTTTTATTTTGAAATAGGGTCTCACTAAGTTGCGGAGGGCCTCACTAAGTAGCTGAGGCTGGCCGAGAACCTGTAATCCTCCAGTCTCAGTCTTCCAAGTACTGGGATTACAAGCGTGCGCCACCACACCCGGCTTACAATGTATTTTTTTTATTTCAGGCATTGTAATAGTCATCTCCAGAAGTTTGACTTCTATGTTCTTTCCTACTATAGTAGTAATCTCCCTTATCTGTGAGGAATGTGTCACAAGACCCCTGTGTATGCATGAAATTGCATTAATACTGAACTCTATGTAGACTATGTTTTTTCTTGTATATACATACATATGATAAAGTTTAATTTAAAATTAGGCACAGTAGGAAGCTGTGGTAGTCTGCTTTCTGTTGCTGTAACAAAATACTTGAGACAGTCATCTTATAAGGAGGTAAAGTTTATTTTGACTCAGTTCTTAAGGGTTTAGTCTATGGTCAGTTGGCTTATTGCTCTCAAGTCTGGCAGCACAGTATATCATTGCGGGAGTGCATGGCAGAGGAGGCCTGTTCCACTCATGGCAGAAGGGAAGCAGAGAGAGAAAGTGGAGAGGTCAGAGTCCCAGTATCCTCTTTAAGGACATGCCCTCAATGTCCTAACTTCCCCCAGCTAGTCCTCACCCCTCTCTCTCTCTCTTTTTTTTGTGGTACTGGGAATTGAACTCGGGCATTCTACCTCTGAGCTATAACCCCAGCCCTATTTTTTATTCATTTTTTTGAAACAAGGTCTCAGTAAGTTGCAGAATGCCTCACTAGGTAGCTGAGGCTGGCTGAGACTGACCGGATCCTCCGGTCTCAGCCTCCCAAATGCTGGGATTACAAGTGTGCATCACCACGCCCGGCTCTCTCTCTTTTTTTCCTTCTTCAGTACTGGGGTTTGAACTCAGGGCACTTTACCACTGAGCTACATTCCTTAGCCCTTTTTTTTATCTTATTTTGAGACAGGGCCTCATTAAGTTGCAGAGGCTGATTTCAAACTTGTAATCATCCTGCCTCAGCCTCCCAAGTGCCTGTGATTAAAGGTGTGTACCACTGTGCTTGGCCAGGTTTCACCTTTTTTTTTTTTTTTTTTTTTTTTGTGGCTACTGGGGATTGCACTCAGGGACATTTTAACTCTGAGCTATATTCCCGTCCCTTTTTATTTAATTATTTGGAAACAGAGTCTCAGTAAGTTACTGACAGCCTCATTAAGTTGCTGAGGCTGGCTTTGAACCTGGGATCCTCTTGTCTCAGCCTCCCAAGTACTGGAATTGTAAGCATGTGCCACCATGCCTGGCTTCAGGTTTTACCTCTTGAAGGTTCACACTGCTCCCTCCCTGCTATGGGTTGGGGACCAAGGACCTTCAACACATAAGCCTTTGGGGACATTTCCAATCTAAACCAAACCAGGGTGTAACAGCAATAAATAATAATAAAATAAAACAATTAATGTATTAAGTAAAATAAGCATTACTTGAACACAAGTACTGTGATATGGTGACAGTTGATCTGGTAACCAGCATGGCTACCAAGTGACTAATGTTTGGATAGCAAAGACAGAATGGATACACTGGGCAAAGGGGTGCTTCATGTCCTAGGCAGGACAGAGCTGTGGCATTGGATTTCATCATGCCACGCAGAATGGTGTCAAAACTTAGTAATTTTTTATCTCTTGAATTTTCCACTTAGTGTTTTCCGACTATATTGACCCTGGGCAACTGAAACCACAGAAAGCTAAACTGTAATAGTTTGAAAGAGACTAGTGTATGCTCAGTCTTTCTTATAGCTTTGTGGATATATGGAGTACTATCATACTATTTTAATATTCTCTTCTACAGTTCTGTCATCTATGTTACTTCTGAGTCCCTCCCTTGCCTCTCCTCCCCCTCCCTTCCTTGGCCTGGGGTAGTTTCCTCACATACATGAGATGTTCAGTACTTAACTGAATACTTGAAGTTTTCTGTGGATCTTCAGAATTCTGTCTGCACCTCTGAACTCTCAACTCCCAGCTGCATCTCTTCAACTCAGACAGACTGCTGGCCTCTGTCTGCATTCCTCCTTCCCATGCCATGGCCTAGAATTTTTCTCTAGTCAGCTGGAGCAAATAAGGCCTCACCTTTTTTTTAAACTCAGGAATGGCTGGTTTTCATTACCTGTTGTCCAGTGTCTTGCCATTGTTTCATATGTCTTGTATGGTTTTTAACATTAGTTCATGTAGCTGGGCGTGGTGGTGTGTGTTTGTAATCCCAGCACTTGGGAGGCTAAGATGGGAGAATTGCAGGTTCAAAGCCAGCCTCAGCAACTTAGTGAGAACCTCTGCAATTTAGTAAGACCCTGTTTCAAAATAAAGAATAAAATAGGGTGGGGGGTATAGCTTGGAGGTAGAATGCCCTTGGGTTCAATCCCTGGTACCACAAAATAAATAAAAAATTAAAAAATAAAAATTAAATAGGAAATAAAAATGTAGCTCAGAGGTAGAATGCCTTTGGGTTCAATCCCCAGAGCCATACATGCACACAAAAATTCAGGTACGAGGATGAATCTGCTCTCTATTTTTTATTCCATCTTTACTGGAAGCAAAAGTCCACCATAATTTTTGCCCCCCCCCCTTAAAAAATTTGACCATCATTCACCTGCAAAACTACTACTTATTCTTCAAGACTCATTCCAGACTTCACCTCTTCTAGGAAGCCTTCTCTGATATTCACTTCCCTGACTGGGCCCAGATGCTCTCCTGAATGTTTGCACACTACTCTAACCTCTACCCTTGTGTTAGTAGGGAATAAACCTTTAGGAAAAAAAAATTTTTTTTAAACAGGGTTGCTGAGGCTGGCCTCAAACCTATGATCGTCCTGTCTGAGTCTCCCAAGAACTGAGGTTACAGGTGTGTGCCACCACACCTGGCTCTACAATTATTGTATTTTCAGTCCAAGAACATGATGCTAGTTATTCAAACTTGGTACTTCCAGATATGTTCTTGATCTTGTCTGCTTGCATCTTTAGTTACTCTTCTATTGTACTTTTGTCATTTTTATTTGTAAATATCAAGATAGTGCACACTATCATTCACTTTTATTCAATCCTCAGCCCTGTGGAATTTGGTTTCTACTGAAGATACTCTTACAGGGATTACCAGTAATTTCACAAGTGCCAATTGCAGTGTACTCTTTTCAGTCCTTATTTGATTGGACCTCTCTGTTATTTCATACTGGTTGTAGTTATCTCTTGTTTCTTGCTATAAGACACTTTCCTGATTATTTTCCTTCTTTCTGACTGCAAATTTTTGGTCATTTTGTGAGTCATTTCCTCTATTCACATCTTAAGCCATGATATTCCCAAGTATCCTATTTCTGAACTTCTGTTTCCTTTGCTTACATGCTCTTTTCGTTGTAGTTTATCCTTTCCTATGGCTTCAGCTACTTTCTTTGGGAACTTGCATTTCAGTCTGAGTCTCTGTCAGAATTTCCCAGAGGTACTGTGGATTCAGTATGTCTAAAACATAATTTGCCTGTTATTTCCTTAAAGTTGCTCTTCTGCAGTCTATCTTGGTTTTTTGTACTACCTTAGTCAGTCCCTCACTCAGACTAGATCCATGGGTGTCATCTTAGATTCTTATCTCCAAAGCCCAGATCTATTTCAGCTTTACAAATATTAGATCCTTAATATTTTAAAATCCATCCCATAGGGGGAATTTTCAGTGGTGATGGCAGGATGAAGTAGTCTCCTGAACCTTCCCACAGATAATAATAATAAAATCTGTTTTTTAAAAAAAGGATCTAAAGGAACTGGAAAGGATCCAAAAGCAGACTGAAGCTAGAGGAAATTTTGATATTGAAAAATGGCAACTGAAGGTGATAAAAATTGTGAATTTGCAGCTTTTTAAAATTTTTGCCTGGGGGCATTTAACAACCTCCACAGCAGAGGAAAGAGGCAGGGAAAACCCTTATATTCTTATGGTGACCAAAAGCAGAGTTCCCAATATAGAAAGTATCTGAAAATTTAGTACGAAGACATTGTAAGTAAGAAAACCACAGAAGAGAGTGAACCTCATAACCTGACTATAAACTGAAATCTCTTGCTTCTTTTTTTTTTTCTCTGCAGTACTGGGGATGGAACTCAGGGGCATTCCACCTCTGAGCTACACCCCCATCCCTCTTTTTTATTCTTTATTTTGAAACAGAGTCTCACTAAGTTGTGGAATGCCTCACTAGGTAGCTGAGGCTGACCATGAACCCGGATCCTCCTGTCTCAGCCTCCCAGATGCTGGGATTACAAAAGTGCGCCACCATGCTGGGCCCTTGCTTAACCTCTAAATTACACCTGCATGGGGAGACTCCAGGAGGCTTGTTGAAAGAGCAGGCAGGTATCAGAGAAGCCGAATTCTGCTTTGAAAGACAGAACCTATACCAGGTGAACTCTGTGAGTTTATTGTGTCTTAAACTGAGTGCACCAAAACCAGGTGGCAGAAATCTAAACTCTTAGGGTCTTGAGGTGTGTCTGTCAGAGGCCAGTGTCTAAAGCTGAGAAGTTAGAGAGGAATCCTCAAAAGTAAACAAAGTACGGTGAGACTAGGCCCCAAATGTGAGTATAATCTCCGGTCAAATTCTTGACCAATCATCAGTTACAAAGGCAAACCTGTAGTAGACCAGGCTGAAAAAGTTGCTGTAAGGATTACTCAAAAATATCAGCTGTTCAATGCTGTAGGGGAGGCAAAGTCTATAGTTTAAGTCCAGGTAAGTTACTTGCCTACTAGGGAAGACCTCCACCAATCCCAAAGAAAACAGTAGAATCCAGAGCCACTGTGTGTTTCAGACAGATTTTTCCAATGTATATATATATATTTTTTTTCCTGTACCCCCCAGCCCTATTTTTATTTTTTGTTTTGAAACAGGGTCTTACTAAATTGTAGAGGGCCTCACTAAGTAGCTGCAGTTGGCCACGAACTCGAATCTTCCTGTCTCAACCTTCCAAATACTGGGATTACAAGTGTGTGCCACCATGCCTGGCTAATTGTCCAGTATTCAACCAAAAATTATTAGACATGCAAAGAAACAAGAAAGAGTGACATATACTCAGCGAAGAAAAGGCAGTGAGTAGGAACTGGCTTCAAGGTGACTCAATTGTAGGATTAGTAGTCAGTGGTTTCAAAGTGGCTTCTATAGGCACATCCAGAGAATTCAAGGAAATGGTTTTAGTGAGTGAAAAGGTAAGGAATTTCAAAAGAGAAATGGGAACAGTTTTAAAAGATGGGAATTAAAAACAAGAGCACTTCCATTTATGGCAGCAAGAAGGGATTAGCAATTTTCTTGTAAAAAAAAATATGAAACAGACAAAATCAAATATTTTAGAACCCTAGGAATAAAACAGAGGCAGGAAGAAATTATTCTTAAAAACCTGGTAATGCTTGGCACATTGTGGGAATTGGTGGTCTTCTTCCTGGGGCTTCTGCCATTTGTCCCTACTTCCATCACCCCAGCTCTGGTGACAGAAATTGAGGTTTTACCATTATTTGACTGAATGTGAAAACTAGAAACTTTCCTGACAGAGGGTGTGGACTTCATTTGGAGCAAAGGATGAAAAATCACAGCTTTGCTAACTAAAAGTGGCAACTTGGTTAGGATCAAATGAAGAAAATTCATAGCTTTTCTAGCCAGAAGATACAGTTTGTGTGGACCTGCCAGAAATATTAGGAAAGATCCTGAAACATAAGAGAGCTCTGAATGGGCTAAGATAAGCTCTCTATGTAATCCTGGCTGACTGGAAAAATAACTACATGTGCAAGAGAGACCCAAGAGTACCTGCTGAAAAGCAAAATTTAGGGAATACTTGAGAATTATAATTTTGAATGCATTCCTTGAGCAATACAGATGGATTATTAAAGGACTAATCTTTATGTACTTAAAGTGTATAAACAACCTCTGCCCAAATCATTGATTGACTACCAGACTATGCAGACAGGGATAATCCCAAAGAAGCCAGGCTTAAAAAACAAAAAACAAGCCGGGCATGGTGACACACACTTGTAATCCTGGTACTTGGGTGGCTGAGAAAGGAGGATTGCAGGTTTGCAGCCAGCCTCAGCTACTTAGTGAGGCCTTCCACAGCTTAGTGAGACCTTGTTTCAAAATAAAGAATAAAAAATAGAGCCCCAGCATTTGGGAGGCTGAGACCGGAGGATCCGGGTTCGCGGCCAGCCTCAGCTACCTAGTGAGGCACTCCGCAACTTAGTGAGACTCGGTTTCAAAATAAAGAATAAAAAAAAAAAAAAATAGGGCTGGGGGTGTAGCTCGGAGGTAGAACGCCCCTGAGTTCAATCCCCAGTACCGCAAAAAAAAAAAAAAAAAAATAGAGCTGGGGGTGTAGCTGGGAGATAGAATGCCCCTGGGTTCAATCCCTAGTACCACAAAAACAAAACAAAAACTGAGCAGAGACATCAGTTACAACTACTAAGGGGAATTAGATTCTGTAGTTTAAGTACAGGTAAGTTACTAAAAATAATCAATATACTAGCTCATCCATCAGAAAAATAAAACAGAATCTGGAATTGCTACAATATATTATCTAAAACATCCAGTTTTCAACATAGTATTTTAAGACTTTAAAGAATCAGGAAAGTGTGACCAATGTTTAGGGGGAAAAAAGGTTGATAGAAATGAATTCTTTTTTTTTTTTTTCAGTACTGGGGATTGAACTCAGGGGCATTCTACCTCCAAGCTATACCCCCAGCCCTATTTTTTTATTCTTTATTTTGAAACCGAGTCTCACTAAGTTGCGGAGTGCCTCACTAGGTAGCTGAGGCTGGCCGCGAACCCAGATCCTCCGGTCTCAGCCTCCTGAATGCTGGGATTACAAGCGTGCGCCACCATGCCCAGCTCCCATCCCTATTTTTTATTCTTTATTTTGAAACAGGCTCTCACTAAGTTGCAGAGAGCCTCACTAAGTAGCTGAGGCTGGCTGTGAACCCAGATCCTCCTGTCTCAGCCTCCCAAATACTGGGATTACAAGCGTGTGCCATCACACCCAGCTAGAAATGAATTCTGAGTGGGGTCAAGCATTAGGTTTATTAGACAAAGACTTCACAGTAGCTTTCAAATATATGCTTAAAAGAAGCTGAACATGATGGCACATGCTTGTAATCCCGGTACTTGGGAAGCTGAGATTGGAGGGCAACCTCAGCAACTTAGTGAGACCCTGTTTCAAGATAAAAAATAAAATAAAATGAGGCTGGAGGTGTAACTCAGAGATAAATGCCCCTGGGTTCAATCCCTAGTACAAAAGGCAAAAAAAAAAAAAAAAAAAAAAAAGGCTTAAAAAATTAAACTATGTTCAGAGTTTTAAGGAGAGTGAGATGACACTTACTTAACAAATAGGGAAATGGCTCTAACTACTTTTCTTTTGGAGGTTCTAGCCAATATGATAATGTAAGAAAAAGAAATGAGAGAATTACAGATTGGAAATGAAATGAAACTGCCTTTATTCACAGATGATGTGACTATATACCTAGAAAATTCCAAAATTTATATTTTGTATAAAATTTAGCAAGATTGTAGGATATGAGGTCAATATACAAAAATCAATTGTGTTTATATACTAATGCTGAATAATCAGGAATTGAAGTTTAAAAAATGTAGTAACTCTCCCCAAACATAAAATACTTAGGAATAACTTAGCAAAATATATGTAAGAAATATATACTAAAAACTACTGAACACTGCTGAGAGAAACTTGAGAACTAAATAAATGGAGAGATAAATCATTGTCATGAGTTTGATTACTGTTCCCTCCAACTCCCCTTCCCTTCACACCCCTCTACAGCCTCAGCATGTTCTTATTTGGGAATAAGGTGCTTGCAAGTGTATTTAGTTAAGGATCACAACATGAAATCACCCTATATTTAGGGTGGGCTCTAAATCCAATGGGTGGTGACTGTATGAAAGAAAGGAAAGGGAGATTTGGACCAGAGAGACAAAGGGAAATAGATTGTGTGAAGAGGAAGGCAGGGGTTCAGGTTGTGCTGCTACAAGCCAAGGAATGCTAAGAGCCTCTGGGAGCTGGGAGGGGCAGAGGATTCTCCCCTAGAGCCTCCAGAAGGAGCCTGGCCCTGTCAACACCTTGAGTTCACAGTTTGGCCTCCAAAACTGTGGTAAATTCCTGGGTTTTTTTTGTTTTTTGTTTTGCAGTACTGGGTATTGAACCCAGGGGCATTCTACCTCCGAGATACACCCCAGTCCTATTTTTTTTTTTTTTATTCTTTATTTTGAAATAGGGTCTCACTAAGTTGCGGAGTGCCTCACTAGGTAGCTGAGGCTGACCTCGAACCCGGATCCTCCAGTCTCAGCCTCCCAAATGCTGGGATTACAAGTGTGTGCCACCATGCCCCGCTAAATTCCTGATTTTTTAAAGTCACGAAGTTTTTGGTAATTTGTCATGGCAGCTCTAGGAAACTAATAAAACCATGTTCACGTATTGGGACCAAGAATGATCAAAATAATTTTGAAAAAGAGCAAAGTTGGAGGAGTATTTAACTGTAAGACTTATTATAAAGCCATAGTAAACTGGGCGGTGGTACATACCTGTAATCTTAGTACTTGGGAGGCTGAGATGAGGAATGCAGGTTTGAGGACAGCTTCAGCAAGTTGTGAGACTCTCAGCAATCTAGTGAGACCCTGTTTCAAAATAAAAATAAAACAGAGCTGGAGGTGTAGCTTGGAGTTCAATCCCCAGTATCTCACACATACCCCCCCACACACACACCACAGTAATCAAGGTAGTGGCATTTGCTTATCGATGGAACAATAGAGAGTCTATAAATAGACACAGACATATATGGTCAATTGATGTGCCACAGCAATTCAGTGGGGAAAGGATAATCTTTTCAAAAAATGGTGCTAGAACAACTGGATAGTGATGTACAAAAAGATGAACCTTGACCTTTACCTCTCAAAATATAGAAAAATTAGGTCACAATGGATCATAGACCAAAACTTAAAAATGAAAACCATAAACTTTGTATAAGAAAACACAGGAGCCAGGCATAGTGGCACACGCTTGTAATCCCAGTACTTGGGAGGCTGAGACAGGAGGACCACAGGTTCACAGCCAGCCTCAGCTACTTAGTGAGGCCCTCTGCAATTTAGTGAGACCCTGTTTCAAAATAAAGAATAAAAAATAGGGCTGAGGGTGTATCTCGGAGGTAGAATGCCCCTGGGTTCAATCCCCAGTACCATTAAAACAAACAAACAAAAAAAAAAAAAAAACAGGAGAAAAGTTTTATGATCTTGGTTTAGCAAAGATTTCTTAGCTAGGTCACTAAAATCATGAACTATAAAAGAAAGAAATGGTAAGGTGAAACTCATAAAAAACTACAAATTTTTGCAAATTAAAAGATAAGACTGAGAAAGTAAAGCAAGCTACAATTTGGGAAAGCATATTTGTAAATTTTATATCTAACAAAGGACCTGTTTCTAGAATATATAAAGAGCTTTTGTAACTCATTAGAAAGCTAATAACTGATTTAAAAAATGGGCAAAATATTTGAACAGATAGTCCACCAAGGAAATTATACAGATATCCAATAAATACATGAAAAGATGTTCAGTGTCATTAATCATTAGGAAATTAGGATGCCATTATATCCTCTACAATGACCAAAATTTAAAAAAGATTCACACCAAAGTCTGGCAAGGTTGTAGGATAACTGAATTGCCCAAATTGGTGGTGGTACTGTATAAGGTCACAATAACTTTTGAAAGCTGTTTGGCAGTTAAAAAATAGTTAAAGGGCTGGGCACTATGGTGCATACCTGTAATCCCAGTACTCAGGAGGCCAAGACAGGAGGATTGCAGGTTTAAGACCAGTGTCTGGTAACTTAACAAGACCCGATTTCAAAAATAAAAAAGGGCTGAAGGTGTAGCTCAGAGGTAGAACTCCCTTGGACTCAATCTCCAGTGCCCCTTCCCCCCACACACATACATAAAGTTAAAGGTACACTTTCCATATGATCAGACATTTTATTTGTAAGTATTTACCTAAGAGAAATGAAAGGACAGGTCTGTTCAAAGACTTGTAGAGGGATGGCTATAGTAGCTCAGTTTGTAATAGCCAAACCTAGAATCAATCCAAATGTCCATCTATAGGTTAATGAGTAAATGAAGTATGCTCAACATCATTAATAACAGGAACATGCAAATTAAATCATAGTAGGAAGCTAGGCATGGAAACCCATGCCTTTAATCCCAGTACTTGGGAGGCTGAGACAGAAGGATTGCAGGTTTGAGGATAGCCTCAGCAATTTAGCAAGACTTTCAGCAACCTAGTGAGACCCCGTTTGAAAACAAAAACTAAAATAGGGCTAGGAGTATAGCTTGGAGGTAGAATGCCTCTGGGTTCAATCCCCCAGCAACACACACAAACACACACACACACACACACACACACACACACACACACACACCACAGTAAGATACCACTTCAGCACCACTAGAATGACAAGAAATAAAAAGACCAGTAACACCAAGTGTTGGTGAAGTTGTGGTGCAACGGAAACTGTCATGCACAGCTAGTAGAAATGCAGGACGGCACAGCCACTGTGGGGAGCAGTTCAGGTTCTTAGAAGGTTAGACATGCATTTATGTATAACCAGCAATTCTACTCCTAGGTATTTACCCAAGAGAAATTAAAACATGTTTTCAGAAATACTTATATGCAAACATTCATGACAACTCTATTTGTAATAGCTGAGAACTGAAAACAGCCTAAGTCTCCATTAATAGGTAAATGGAAAGTTTGATGTAATAATATAGTGGATTAGTATAATGGAATCCTACTCAGTTATAGAATGAACTACTGATACACACAGTACCATGGGTGAATCTCAAAAACATGTTGAGTGAAAGCAGCCAGAAACAAAAATGGTAAGTATATGATTCTTTTTTTTTTTTATGGTACTGGAGATGGAACCCAGGGGCTTTCTACCTCCGAGCTATACTCCCAGCCCTATTTTTTTATTCTTTATTTTGAAACAGGGTCTCACTAAGTTGCGGAGGGCCTCACTAAGTAGCTGAGGCTGGCAATGAACCTGGATCCTCCTGTCTCAGCCTCCCAAATACTAGGATTACACGCGTGCGCCACCACGCCCGGGTAGTATATGATTCTTTTCATATGAAGTATGAGACAACCCAAACCAATCTTACTGTGACAGAAAGCAAGTTAGCGGCTGCCTGGGCCTGAAGGTGGAGGCAGCAACTTACTGAAAGAGGCACAGATGAGCTTTGAGGCTGACAGAAATGTTCTTTCTTAATTGTGGTTGTGTGGGCATGTATATTTGTGAAAAGACTGACTTTGTGTACTTGAAATGTGTGCAAGTTGTTTTACTGGTATTACATTTCCACTAAGTTGCCTTTTGAAAATCCATGCCACTTGTAGCCACTCGCCATAGCTCATTTGGATGAGTGCAGTACACTCCCAAGTGGTATTCCTGCTTCTTCAGTCCCATGTGATACGATGTGACCTGAGAAACAGGATCTTGACCTTGTCATTTCCCTGGAAATAACCCTTTAATGCATAGGGCCCCAAAGTCAGGGTTCTAGCCCTGGGGCGTGGGGGCACTTGATCAATCTGGGGATCCAGGGGAACATTTGGGGGCCATTGAGCAAAGGTAAAGGGACAGTGGAAGTAGGGGGTTTAAGTTTTTTGGTTTTTTTTTTTTGGGGGGGGAAGGCAGCAGTAAGTTTGGGGAATATATGGTTTAATTGCTCACCAGTGGTCTCTGAAGTAGCAGATAGTGTGATAGTGTTCTTCTGTCTGGCCCTTGCCTCTCTTTGCAGCTCATCTTCCATTGCTTCCTGCTTCTTACTGTGTTTATGCTCTCAGCTCCCAGAACACACCATCTTAATTTCATTTATTGTGCCTGTACTCATTCTCTTTCCTCAGCTTCTTGTCTAGTGAACAATTGTTTATCCTTTAAAATTCACCTCAGACCGGGCGTGGTGGCACACGCTTGTAATCCTAGTACTTGGGAGGCTGAGACTGGAGGATCTGAGTTCGTGGCTAGCCTCAACTACTTAGTGAGGCCCTCTGCAATTTAGTGAGATCCTGTTTCAAAATAAAGAATAAAAATAGGAGCCGGGCATGGTGGCGCACGCTTGTAATCCCAGCATTCGGGAGGCTGAGACCGGAGGATCCGGGTTCGCGGCCAGCCTCAGCTACCTAGTGAGGCACTCCGCAACTTAGTGAGACTCGGTTTCAAAATAAAGAATAAAAACTAGGGCTGGGGGTGTAGCTCGGAGGTAGAATGCCCCTGAGTTCAATCCCCAGTACCGCAAAAAAAAAAAAAAAAAAA
>PVLC010040324.1:0-13897 GCA_004027655.1 Graphiurus murinus
TCCTATTGTTTTTTAGTGTACCTGACTTTTTGCTCTGATTTTGCTTTATGTTAATCCTGTGCTGTGAACAGTTACTTGGGACAAAGATGAGCAATTAAGAAACAGAATTTCTAGTATTGCTGCCATCTATTTGTTAAGCTAATTTTAGGTGAAGAAGGAGTCAGTGTGGGTTTAGGTGTTATCTAATGGGAGAAATATTGGGAGTTGGCTGCTAAAATCAAGCCAGAATTTATCATCTTTTTGACAAAATATTTGTACTCATCCATGAGAAGATAAAACAATGTTGGTAGCCAGATGGTCAGTTGAAAACAAAGAAATTGCAACTGCTGACAAAATCCAGAGGGTGTACGAATCCAGCATTAAAAAAAACAAAACAAAACTATAAGTCTTCATAGCTGGCTATTTAGTGGATTCTAAAATATAGGTATTATTGCCATCTTTAGGGAGGGAAAAATAGTATAATAACATGACGTGGGGAATATCTGGCACTCTAACACAAATGTCTCTCCTATACTATGAGTAATATAAAGAGTGAAACAGTGTGTATACACACACACACAGAGTAAGAAGAAAGATATTCTATATGTATGAGAAATGTTAATATACTTTGGTAAACACAGATCAATTATAAGTGTGTTTTGCTATTTCCTAAATATTTCAATATCATATAGAATCAGGGGAAATACATGTTTCAATAGACATGATTTTATTTTTTACTTTATGACTCAACAATAGTGGACTAAATGTTATAAAAATATGTATAATTTTTAAAATAATATAGCATTAGTATATCATTGTAGGATGTTTATTAAGCCCGAGTCAGCCAATTGCCTTACACTGTGCATCCCAATGATAATTAAATTGCAGCAATATCATTGAAGTTAATAATACTTATTACTGAAAGTAAAGCACTTCCTTACTTCTCATTCCCTTAAGATTTTCCCTTAGAAGTTTATTTTATTATTATTATTATTATTTTTGTGTGTGGTATTGGGGATTGAACCCGGGGGCATTCTACCTCCGAGCTACACCCCCAGCCCTATTTTTTATTCTTTATTTTGAAACAGACTCTCACTAAGTTGCAGAGTTCCTCACTCTGAGATCCTCCGGTCTCCGCCTCCCAAATGCTGGGATGACAAGCGTGGGCCACCATGCCTGGCTTTCCTATAGAAGTTTAAAATGATAAATATTTCACTCATCTCATTTTGGTAGCTTCTGAAATAAACTCAAATCATATGTACCTTTATTGCATAGCTTAAATTTTTACAATTTACTGTAGATTCAGGAAAATTGACCATGTGTCAACCATGGGTATATTCAAAGACAGGATATTCCCATGACCTATTTACATGATTTTTTAAAAAGGATTCTAAGTATCTCACACTTTGGAATAGAATTTACATTTGTGCATAAAAATAATTCAGTAACTCAAAACATAAGTAAATATAAACCACTTTATTAGTAAACAAAATGCTTAATTAGCCAGGAATAAATTTAATCTTTAAATGCAGAATAAGCTTTTCTGGAGGACATTTAGTATCCAAACCAAAGCACAAAGCAACTCTACTTAAAACAAAAATTAAATTATATTCTTTGAAACTGAGTAAAACTCTTAATTTTCCCCCTCCATTATACATTTGCACACAGGAAAGCTTCCTGACTGACTTCCACTTTTCTATACTGCCATCACATGCTGTTTATCTCATTCTCCAAACGGACAACCTTGATCTTAGCTTTTGCACAAACCATAAGGTAGTATTTAAAATCATTCCTTTCTCAATGTTTTTGACTAGGCTAGTTTGATATGTTTCTATGTTCTCCTTTGACTTCCATACTTTATATTCAGGTTATCAGATTGAGTCTGAATCACCATTTCCTTAAGCTCTTCAAGGATTTTAAGTACCTTTGTCTTTATCCTTGCAAATATGCTATTATCTGTATGACCTTACATATGTATTATTTTATATGCCTCATTTGTTGTGAGGCTAACTATTCTGGTGTTTTTTGACTTCACTAATTCTATTTTATATTCCTCTTTTTTCTTGAGTGCTAGTAATTTGCCACCATATAAGAAATCCTCAAAAAGTTACTATTGAATGAATGAATTGTAGGCTTAAATACTATGGAAAAATCATATCATTTCTTATTAATAATTTTGCATTTATAAGTTTGCCAAATATATTGCATTTTCATGAACTAAAGGAGAGTAACTATACATTGAGGCATGTGTAGTTTATAAAAAAAAAATTTATATCCATTCCTTCTGGAAACTTACCATCTTTTCTTAGTTTAGGTACATTTGAAATGTTCTAATTAGTGTTATATAACCTATGCTATCTTTTCTATCTCGATTCTAAATCTCTTATATTCTTTTAAAGGACAGCAAATTCTTTATCAGCAAATATTTATTTTATGTTTTTTTCCTGTTTTATCATTATAAATAAATATGTTTGTCTCTTGCGAGTTGTTTTACTTTAAATTCTTTAAATTGTATAATTTAACTGTGTCCATTATTTAACAAAATGTCATTAGAACTGACTTATTGTGATAAAAAGTAACATCTCTTTTTAGACTTAAATGATCTTCTCTACAGAAAATGGAATGTCCTGGAAAATTATTAAGGAATGTATTACATATTTACTACTTTGTTTTTTTCCATTTTTTTCCTCTAAAACATTTTTGTCATCAGTGTTAGGATCTTCTAAAACAAATCAGTTTAAAATTATTAATACTATGTGGATATATTTTCAAAACTGAAGTTAACTTAACCTTAGTATTTGTATGCCAAAGTAGGTGAAGATTTTGAGAACTGTCACCCAGGAATTATGATATCCAAACTCAAACGAGTGCTTTCTCTTAAAAATTTCCTGTAGTTAATATTGGATCTGTGGCAGGTGGCTTGGGTTTAAAATTATTTTTTTCCTACATACTGGATTTGTGAACTTAAATAAGCGAGGTTACCTTGTAAAATAACAAGATCTATTTCTACAGCTATTACACAGGATTGAAAATCACTGCTTTTAATAGTTTATAGGCTTATTTTTAAAATTAAGTGAAATGATGTATGTGAAAGCATTTATTAAATAATGAAATATTAATCAGTAATATTAATATATTTTATATACATTGATATATTATATATACATATTATATATACAAGGATGTATACTATATACATCCTTGCTATATTTCTATATTTTTATTTTATTTATTTTGTTTTAACATGAATTTTTCAGTATGAACAAGAAAAATGCTCAGCAAAAATGTATAAAAATTGAGATTTAAAAAATTAACTTAATGCAATTAAAATTTCAACAACTTCCTTAGAAAACATGGATGCTGTGCTTCCAGCATGATAAACTCAGTGACAAATAAAATAGCAAATTGTTATATAAAATTAGAGAGTAACTGCTCTTTCAGTAATCCTCTTTGTGGCTTCAAAGAAAAACGATAATGTCAAGGTCTTGGGTGGCTCTAGGACATTGATTGCCAAACCAAACCATTCTACCAAATATTAGTAAACTAAGAACAGCAGACTGCTTCAAGCTATTTCTCAGCCAAAAGGATTAGATTTGTCTCTTCGATGGGTCTGACATGTGATATAGATTTCCAATGGGTTGAGGTTTTCCCAGTTACAGGGTGACTTTGTAAGAGTTGCTGCTTTCTGATGGTGGAGAATGGCCCCTGCCAGCAAACTGAAGTTCAATATCTTGCATATAAATGCTTTCCTTTGTAATGAATTTTCTATTGAGGTCCTCCCTGACAGCCTCTCAGACATTTAACTCTATGTCTTCTATGTGGGAATATTTCTACTTCTGTGCAGAGCTGTTGTTTCACAATTCTTGTTAATAACAATTTAAAGACATTTCAACAGTGGTTTTATGTGCCAAGTCCTGGTTGAAGCACAATTACATATACACATGCTTCTAATTCTCTCAGAAACGATATGAAGTAACTATTATTATCATTCCAATTATAATCGGGGAGACTGAGATATGGAAACGTTAATTAATTGTCCAAGTTCTCGCAGCTAGCAAGTGACTGGGCAGGGACTCAAACCCAAGCAAACTAATTCTGGAAACTGAGCCCAGAACAATTATCCTCAACTGCCATTCACCGTCTAACAAGATTTAAATGAAAAGAAAAAAGGAAAGGGTACAACTTAAAAATTGTACTTTAGAATATATTTTTTTCTTACCTCTTTTCTGTTTTCTTTTATTTTTCTTTTTTTGAAACTAGAGAAAAGAAATTACACTAAATGCCTCCTACCCACAGATAAATGTCTTATCATTATTATATCTTTTTTTGGTACATATAACTTAGATGAATTTAAAAGAAGATAATTCTGGGCATTGTAATTCCAGTATTTGGGACTCTGAGACAGGAGAGACTCAGCAACCTAGTGAGATTCTGTTTCAAAACAAAAATTGGAATAAAAATGGCTGGGGTATAGCTTGGAGGTAGAATGTCCTTGGATTCAATCATCACTTTACTACTGCTTCTGCTGCTACTGTTGACAAATAATTACTACTACTACTACTACTACTACTACTAATAATAATAATTTTGTGTTTCAGTGTTCTACATATACAAAACCATACCCGATTCTTGCACACATAGCCCAGAGACAGGTATGCATTAGAGAGTCTCTTCTATTTATATTTACAAGGAAAGAATATGAGATTGTTTTCTATTCCAAATCCCATTCTTGAGATCCTATACAAAGAAAATGAGAAGAAATATGTATAATTAAGCAAAACTGATAAGACAGACTTATTCAATTCAGTTTTGAAATTGAATTTCAACTTGATTCTCTAAAGATATCACCAGTATTTATATAAATAACACCAAAGTGCATCTGCTATTTAGTTTCATGTGAGATTTTCCATATCACTGAGGTTTAGGGAATACCACTTAGGGGAAAAAAGCAATTTTAAGGTTATCATATAAGTGACAAAGACATTAATCTGACAAGATATGCTCAAGAGACCCAAGATACAGCTGCAGAAATCCTTTTGGCACCCTCACCCATAATTTCACGGAGCTTGGTATAATTAACACACTTCATGGGATTTAAGTAACATTTGTTGCTTCTCTATCAGAATGCAAATTCGAGAATGATATGGATCTGCACAGGAGACCGAACAACTGTTCTCGAGGTAATAACTTGTACACCACTTCCCAATGCAGAGAGAGGTGACAGATACAGCATCACTCAGGTTTTATGAGGGAGTTAACATATGTTTTATTGCAGACACAAATGCTACAACCAGATTCATAAAATTAACTAAAATTAAAAGGTTTATTGTCATCTTGGAATTCCTAGTCTTCATTTTTCTTAAAAGCTATATTAAATAATAGGGCCCTCTGTTGTCTGATGAGTGAATATGTGTGAATAAATGGGAATACAATCATCTAAACAATAAAAAATTTCACTAGGTCAGCAGCTGCTGTTTAGACAGGAGGAAATAATATCAACAATAGGAAGTAATTACTGGTAGGAGTGTGTGTGTGTGTGTGTGTGTGTGTGTGTGTGTGTGTATGTGTATGTGCTCACACACTAAATAGTGACACTATACTCAAGTTTTCTTACCCTGGGATTCATTCTTGTTAATAATACTATGCATCATTGAATATAAGAATTGATCAGATAAATGGCTTATTCTCTTCTATAGTCTTGCAAAATAAAAGAGACATCACCAAATCCTTCATTATATAGAAAAAAAGAAGGCTAAATCAGTTTTTTACTAATTCTGAAATTTGTCTCAGAAACATGAAACTTATAGGAAAATAATTCAAGGTTATATATGGCTTTTACTTAAAAACTCAAACTCAAATGAATGTACAAATGCATTTTCTTATATATACAATGTGTTTATGCATATATATGTATAAAGAAAGAAGATATACTGTACATGTTTTCTGCTGCTTCAAGTATTAGTTTATAAATTCCTTTAGGCACATTGTCTACAGAAATTCTACTAATCAAGTTTGGTCATATCTGTTGTTCTCCCATCTAAGACAGGAATAAATCAAGTTCTTCTTAATGGACTCAGCTTTGGCAGAATCTTGATCCACGAGAATGCATCTATGCTTTTACACACATAAAACTGTATTGAAGACTCATTTACTCCATATTTTTCTTATTTTTATTTAACCATGGACAAATTATTTTAAGCTTTCAAGATCATTTTAGGGTGTTACAGCAGAGCTTCTTTATATCAATAGTAGATTTCAAAAATAAATTATGAGGAATGTAGTGGCTAAGCTAGTATGAGCAGCATACTGAATAAAATCAAAGTCTCATTATCATACCACATGAAAAGAAGCCATGAGCCCCTAAGTAGAAATGGTGCTTTTGAATTCTAAACTTTACTCTATAGACCATATATCAAAGCATATTGAAAAGGAGAAATCTACTAGAAAGAATAAGAAATGAAGTCTATGTAGAAGTTAAGCTTTCTTGCAAGTTGTCAGAGGGAAGTGCTCCACTACTGAAGTCAGTGGAGTGGGGAAAAAAGTAAAAGGAACAATACAGTCCTACTGGAAGTGCAGAACTTAGGAAGAGATGAGAAGCTGAACTCCCTGTCAATCAGCACACTGCTTCCTTCATTGAGAGTGTCTTGCTAAACAAAATGACAGGAAGGACTGGCAAACTAAACAGTGGGTTAAGTGACTTTGTTGCTTTATAATTTTCTTTAAGCTTTTTAACAGCCCAGAGACTGGCCACAAAATCTAAGATGAGCAGCAGATCCACTGAGAAGTATCTGACCAGCCCTGCAAAAATATTCCAAGTTTCAAATGTTTAAACTCTAACCCTCAGCCAAATGTTTCTTGGGGTTATATAATAAAAAATAAGGGATAAAGTAGAATATTAGAATTTGAGGGTTTACGTTTACACTTTAGTTGCAAATTTTATTTTTAAACAAAATTTTCAGTAACACATGATTATTTCTCCTCAACCTGTATTTCTTTTCTTTAGATACAAATATACATCCCATCTAATTTTGAAATGGAATTGTTTCAAATAATTTAATCACACATATACTCTAATAGCAAAGGTTGAACTCAAGAATAACTTTTCTAATAGAATATGTAATGTCTTCCTTCTATCATTTTTTAAGCTAACATTTGCTTTATGTGCATATTTTAGCTATTAATGTGAGGTCATACCAAATGAAATCATACAGTGTCAAGCACTTAGTGATAATAATTCTGAGGAAATGTATTTTAATTGTTACACATTTGTTAAAACACATCTAAATTGTAAGTGTGCTCATGTTGTCATAACCTCTTGAAAATTCCTGAAACACTTAACCAGCATATTCCCATTCATACAATTTTGTGATTCCCAGTCACTTGCCTCCAAATCACCAAAATCAGTCAAAAGTGTGAGGTTTGTTTTCTGTTACGAAGTCATATTTCCCTGCAAAAATTTCACCTGAAAAATCAGAGAAAGAAAATTGTCTCCATTTTTGTGCCAAGTCATACAGAATCTCCATGATCATTTAATGATATATCAGCTAAAATAATTTCAGAATATATAACTTTGATACTAAGTAGGCTTTATGTTACATTTATCCATTTCATAAATATCAAAAAAGAAATAATATTTATTATAACATACTATCCATTCTTTACTATTTTAAAAGGAAATAATATGTTTTTCTCTCTCCGGACTAATATGGGTGAGATCTTTGCTCAGGTGTTAAAAATTCCACTTTACCTCAAACTGTAGTAAAAAACTCTAGTTTCATATGGGTGTTAGCTTGAAGACTATTAAAAAGTTTGATGTTTAAAATACCAAGTAAATGATCTTATGAAAGTAAGAAACTTTCATTATAACAGGATCTTAGATTGATTCTAATTTGCATTTTTTCCAGGGATCCTGCATGCCTAGGCACATATGGAGATTCATGGCATACCGTCTAGCTCTACTTTCAGCCTCATTATTTGTGCATAGGGGAACAAAGGGCCTTTGGGGAGTTATACCAATCAGGGAAGGCTGCATGTGCACAAGTGCAGTTAAGAAACAGTGTCTGATCTTGGAAAGAAGGGACCTTGCTGAATCACAGTGTCCATCAGATTTTCCTATTTCAATCTTCTGAAGTCTTGAATTGGTCTTAAATTGAGAAGCCTACAAAAAAAAAAAAAGCACATTTTATTTATATTGTAGCAGCATATTATATGCAAGTCTGAGAGAGGAAAATGGTGTCAGAATTTCTGACAACTGGGCAAAAGAAAGTGTTAGTGCTTTCAATGTTAGTACCATCAGAAGACAACACTCAGGAGAGCTATTAGCTCCTTTGACATTGTCCACCACTGATGACAGAGACATTAGTAGTCACCATCAAGACTGATGGTACTTCAGTGGGTAACAGCTGGTGACTTGTTGATTTTGACATTATCATTAATAGGTAGCAGGAAGAGCGAGGAATGGGGTTACTTAGGGAATTCCCAAATCTAAGTAGAATAGGTTAGAAAAAGAACATTGATTTCCAATGTGACTTACTTAGCCATACCATTCTCCAGTGCTCCCTCCTTTACCTTCCAGAGTCTGTGGTTTGGTAAATAGATGATACAGCTGTACAGCGATGCTGGAAAAAACAGATGGAATTAAAAATATTTTTACTTCATTGCTTCAGTTGTGTTCACCTTATGTTAACTCAAATAAAAAGTAATTTTATCAATATTATTATTTTAAAACACAAGTCACATAGAAGTTATATTTTTATTTGCTATGCCCCAATGGAAAAAGTTATAAATGTAGTGAATTCATAAGGTTTATTATGCAAGTTTCAGAGGCAGTTTTCTGTAATGGGGCATTTTCATTAAATATCTTTAAGATATATGGTAAATCTTATATGATATTATAGCCAACATGGGAAAGCTTAAGATAGAGATAAACTTCCAATAATGATAATAATAAAAAGCTTTGCTGTGTCTCCTGAGAAATATCCAAATATTCAATAAATATTTATAACTGAGTACTACCTGTAATTTAAGGAAAACTGAATAAAATTTAAAATTTTTGTGTTAAACATGATGACTCAATAGCAAATTACTTACATATCTGATAGGTAGTATACTTTCAGTAAGTTTTTTATAATGATAAAAAACTATTAATTATTATTATTAATTATTATTAAGTATTTTATAATGATAAAAAACTATTAATGGTTCACATACGGATCTACTAGTCAAAACTTGATCCACAAATGTGACTTTCATTTTATTTTAATCAAGAACATTTCTACCCTCTCATTAGAACCCTCCTTCAGAACTCAGCAACTATTGATAAATTAGTTTTTCAGTATAAGAAATATATCTTTGTATTCTACTAAGCATACAGTATAATCAGTAATTCCTAATCAAAATGTCAGGACTGAGGACACTTAATTTACTCATTAAAGATGAAAACTGATTGCACATCAGGAAAGGAAAAGTTTATATGCACTTTTGTGTGAAGCTTAAAGGGCCCACAAGGCATTGATAAAACCTTAGAGATAGAAGAAAAAAATTTCCAATATATTAAGTATAAATGACTTAAATTAGCATTTATCTCTTCTAATTACTTTTATTATAGAAATTCCACAGTTTTTCATTGATTCATGAGTTATCTCAGCTGATTATTTCAGTTTTGTTATGAAAACCAAATGCTGCTTTTTGATATTTTAACCTTTCATCTAAGCACCTATATTTACCCATTTATATATATTTAATTTTTGAAGCTCATAATAAAAAATCAAATTATATTAGCCTTTAATCTTTCTTTCTGATTCCTTATTGCCTCTAGCAATTCAAAAAGTTTTGATAATGAAGTTTCCCAAAACATAATAATGAGATATGCTTATTTATTTGTAAACTTAATAGTACTTTATATTCAATTCCAAAGCATATTAAGTAGTATCTTCCATTCTCTCTATTCATAATATAATGTTATCATAATCCACTAACAATTTTCATATCTATTGTTACTTATATCGCCTTTACCCTTTCCTACCACATATTTTCAGTTATTTTTTCCCAAGTTGAAGTTCTTTTCAAAAGTCCTTTAGCTAGTATTTGTGTGTGTGTGTGTGTGTGTATGTGTGTGTGTGTGTGTAGCACTGGGGATTGAACCCAGGGGCATTCTACCTCCAAGCTACAGCCCCAGCCCTATTTTTTATTCTTTATTTTGAAACATGGTCTCACTAAGTTGTGGAGGTCCTCACTAAGCAGCTGAGGCTGGGCGCCAACCCGAATGCTCCTGTCTCAGCCTCTCAAATACTGGGATTACAAGCATGTGCCACCACTCCCAGCTAGCTAATATCTATTTTGATCATAAGGATACCATGTTTACTTGCATAATGCCTTGGTTATGGTAGGTGGTCAGTAAGTGCATATCTTTTAGATATATTAATATAATTACAGTCAGTATGTCCCATGCACCCTTAGGATCTAGTAAAACCTATCTTCTTTTTTACTTATTATATATTTTTATTATTAATATTGGTGCATTGTAATCATACACCTTTGACATCTTTGTTAGGTACAAGCTGGTAAAGGCATACATACACACATCTGTTGTTTAACCCTTCCCCAATTCCCATCCCATTCCCTCCCTAATCTTTCTTCTCAAGTTCAGTTTAGTGATTGACTTTGATATGATTATTTTATATGATTGTATGTTCCCTCTCCTTCCCCCCATCATCTTCAGTTAGGTCACCTTCTTTGCTCAACCAAGATTTCTCCTTCTTCATCTGGAGTCCCTCTTATGATCCATTTTCTCCCTAGCTTCCGCATATTAGGGAGTGCATACAATTTTTTACTTTTTATGACTGACTAATCTCATTTAGCATAATGTTTTCCAGTTCCATTCATTGCCCTTCAAATGACATGAAAAAAGAAACTGAAGACCTTAGAAGATGAAAAGATCTTCCATGCTCTTGGATAGGCAGAATAAATATCATCAAAATGTCCATTCTCCCAAAAGTGATCTACAGATTCAATGGGATATCCATTAAATTACCAACATTACTCCTCACAGACATATAAAAATCAGTCCTTAAGTTCACTTGGAACAACAAAAAGCCCAGAATAGCCAAAGTAGTTCTTAGCAACAAGAACCATGCAGGAGGTATCACAATACCTGACTTCAAACTATACTGCAAAGCCATGGTAATAAAAACAGCATGGCATCAGCACAGAAACAGAAACATAGATCAATGGAGGAGAGTAGAAGACTCAGAAGCAAACCCATACACTTACAGTCAATTGATTTTTGACAAATGAGTCAAACTTACACTGGAAAAAAACATTTTATAATAAAATAAGGAATTGCATATAATAATAATTCTTTAAAGGTTATAATAAAGATAAAATATTCTTAGAAAATTCCAAATGGATACTTTGAAGAACATTGCAATTTTCCTAGGTTTTCTACAGATTTTCACATGATTTCACTAATTTCAAATGAAATAGAAGAGACTACATGTTTTACCCTGAGAAAGTGTCTACAAAGCTATCATCATTTTTTACATCAACAATTACTTGTTTGAACTGCTTTTAGAATATCATTGCTTATTAGAATTTTATTTTTATCATTTTCACACAAATTTATACTATACACATTTTTTTTTTTTTTTTTTTTTTTTTTGCGGTACTGGGGATTGAACTCAAGGGCATTCTATCTCCGAGCTATACCTACAGCCCTATTTTTTTTCTTGATTTTGAAACCAGGTCTCACTAAGTTGCGGAGTGCCTCACTAGGTAGCTGAGGCTGGCCTCGAACCCGGATCCCGAATGCTGGGATTACAAGCATGCGTCACCACGCCCGGCTTATACACATTTTTAAATATAAAAATCTTTGTCAGATTAAGAATAAATACAAGACAAATAAAAACCAAAAGCATGATATAGTTTTAGACAATGATAAATTTAACTTTATCAAAATTAAAAACATGTGCTCTTCAAATATAGCATTAAAAGAATGAATCCATAGACTTCACAAAGCATTTCTAACATTCACATATGACTGGCAAAGAACCTGTATTAAGAATATATAAATAGCATTCAAATCTCAATAAAAAATAAGTAAACTATTTTTAATTACTATTTTCTGAATGTGTGTGTGTGTGTGTGTGTGTGTGTGTGTGTGTGTGTGTGTGTCAGAGAGAGAGAAAGAGGGAGAGAGAGAGAGAGAGAAAAAAAAAAGAGATACTGGGGATTAATCCCAGAGGCATTCTACCCCCAAGCTATACCCCCAGCCCTGTTTTAGTTTTTGTTTGAAACAGGGTCTCACTAGGTTGCTGAGAGTTTTACTAAGTTGCTGAGGCCATCCTCAAATCTTTGATCCTCCCATCTTAGTCACCCAAGTACTGGGATTACAGGTGTGTGCCACCAAACCCAGCTGCAAACTAATTTTTAAAATGGGCAAATATTTTAACAGAAAACTTACCAAAAATATGTAAATTTGGCAAATGAGTACAATGAAAGATATTCAGTATCATTAGCTACTGGAGTAAATGCAAATGAAAATACTACATACATATAGAGAGGCTAAATTAAAAAAAAATCTTTCCAGAATCAGAATATAGTTCTCTCATGTATTGCTGGTAAGAATGCAATGTGCTGAGTCGCTGGAAAGCATTTTGTCAATTACTTATGATGTTAAACAGAATTTACCAAATGACTAGCGATCTTAATCCAAGAGCAAACAAAATTTATGGGTATGCAAAAAATGACCACAAAAGTTTATAGTACTCTTATCTATACTTTCCCCTAAATTAAGACAACCTAAAAGTCCTTCATTGATCAATAAATGAGAAAACTCTGTTCATACAACAAAATATTACTCAGCAGTAAAATAGGAATGACCCAGTGACAGTGACAAGAGTGAATCTCAAATATGCTAAGTAGAAAAATCCAGTCTCAAAAATCCACAATATAGGTACTGTATAGCTCTCTATATGTGACATTCTGGATAAGGTAAGATAATAGGAAAAAAAAAATGAGTAGTTGCTAGTAGACAGGCATATGAAGAGGCAAGAACTTCAAGCATCTCAGAGATATTTAAGGGAAGAAATAAACTTTTCTACTTTGTTATTACAGTAGTTATAGCTTAATAGAACTCAAGAAAGAAGATGTGAAATTATCATGTAAGTAAATTGGTAGTGGCTACCTTCAGGCATAATGTTTATGAAGGTGTTCCAAGTTTTAAAATCATTGTAAATTAAAGGATTTATTTATTTATATTGTTGTTGTTATTGTTCCCATTTGTAATTCCAGTACTTGGAGAATGAGACAGGAATATTGCAGGATTGAGGCCAGCCTCAGCAATTTAGCGAGATCTTCAGCCACTTAGCAAGACCCTGTTTCAAACAAACAAACAAACAAAACAAAAACCAAAGGACTGGGGGTGCAGCACAGGACATAGAATGCTCCTGGGTTCAATCTTCACTACTAAATAAATAAATAAATAAATAAATAAATAAATAAATAAATAAATAAATATTTTAGGTGTTTGCTTTTAAGTTAGGATACATTATAATATTAAAATAATGTTAGATCTGGAAGTGGTGGTGCATGCCTATAATCCCAGTACATAGGAGTCTGAGACAGGTGAATCACAGGTTTAAGGCCAGCCACAGCAACTTAGCAAGACCCTCAGCAACTTAGAGAGATCCTGTGTCAAAATAAAAAATAGAAAAGGGCTAGGAGTGTGGTTTAGAGATAAAATGCTCTGGGTTCAATCCCCATTCACCCTTCTTTTTAAAAAAATAAAAATAATGTTAGAGTTACAGTTTCTCAGCCTACCCCTCCATGTATATGAATTTAATAACTTTCTTCTTTAATCTATATATTTAGTAACTAGCCATCATTCTTTCTATGTATAAATTTGTACTAAAAGCTATTT
>PVLC010040325.1:0-14010 GCA_004027655.1 Graphiurus murinus
CGCCCAGCTCTAACTTTACTTTTCAAATGAGCAACAAGAGGCTAAAGCCACTGTCCTCTGAGGAGAATTTGTTTATTGATACTAGGAATTGAACCCAGGGGCATTCTACCACCAAGATATACCCCTGGCCTTTTTTATTTATTTTGTGTGGCACTGGGGATTGAACCCAGGGACATTTGACCCTTACACTACACTCTCATTCCTATTTTACTTTTTATTTTGAAACAGGGCCTTATTAAGTTGCTGAGTCCACCCTCGAAACCTGTGATCCTCCTATTTTTAGCTTCCTAAGTACTAGAATTACAGGTGTGCACCATCATGCCCAATTTAGATTTTATTTATTTATTTTTGCAGTACTGGGGGTTGAACTCAGGGGCATTCTACCTCCGAGCTATACCCCCAGCCCTATTTTTTATTCTTTATTTTGAAACAGGATCTCACTAAGTTGCAGAGGGCCTCACTAGGTAGCTGAGGCTGGCCGCGAACCCGGATCCTCCGGTCTCAGCCTCCCAAATGCTGGGATTAAAAGCGTGGGCCACCACGCCTGGCTTTAGATTTTTTTTTTTTTTTTTTGGTACTGGGAATTGATTGAACTCAGGGTCATTCTACCTCTGAGCTACACCCCCGGCCCTACTTTTTAATCTCTATTTTGAAACAGGGTCTCACTAAGTTGTGGAGGCCTAAGTAGCTGAGGCTGGCCACGAACCTGCAATCCTCCTTTCTCAGCCTCCCAAGTACTGGGATTACAAGCGTGCGCCACCATGCCTGGCTTAGGTTTTTGTTTTGTTTTTCCTTTTTGTGGTACTAGGGACCTAACTTAGAGGCATTCTACCTGTGAGCCACACCCCTCCACCCAGCCCTATTTTCTTTTAGTTTGAAATAGGGTCTCACTAAATTGTGGAGGACCTAAGTTATTGAGGCTGGCTGGAAACCTGCAATCCTCCTGTCTCAGCTTCTCAAGAACTGGGATTACAAGCATGCACCACCATGCCTGTCTCCAGTTTTGAATTTACCAGATTTAAATTTTAACTATTAATTAGACCAAGAAGCTGGGTGTGATGGTGCACGCTTTTTTTTTTTTTTTTTTTTTTTTTTTTTTTTTTGCGGTACTGGGGATTGAACTCAGGGGCATTCTACCTCCGAGCTACACCCTCAGCCCTATTTTTTATTCTTTATTTTTTTTGAAACCAGGTCTCACTAAGTTGCAGAATGCCTCACTAGGTAGCTGAGGCTGGCCGCAAACCCGGATCCTCTGGTCTCAGCCTCCCGAATGCTGGGATTACAAGCGTGCGCCACCACGCCCGGCTGGTGCACACTTTTAATTCCAGTACCTGGTAGGCTGAGACAGGAGGATCGCAGGTTCACTCAGCTACTTAGTGAGGCCCTCTGCAACCTAGTGAGACCCTGTTTCAAAATAAAAAATAAAGCTGGACGTGGTGGCACACACTTGTAATCCCAGCATTTGGGAGGCTGAGAACTGAGGATCCGGGTTATCGGCCAGCCTCAGCTACCTAATGAGGCCCTCCGCAACTTAGTGAGACCTTGTTTCAAAAATAAAGAATGGCCGGGTGTGGTGGCACATGCTTGTAATCCCAGCATTCAGGAGGCTGAGACCGGAGGATCCGGGTTTGAGGCCAGCCTCAGCTACCTAGTGAGGCCCTCCACAACTTAGTGAGACTCAGTTTCAAAATAAAGAATAAAAAATAGGGCTGGGGGTATAGCTCGGAGGTAGAATGCCCCTGAGTTCAATCCCCAGTACCGCAAAAAAAAAAAAAAAAAAAAAAAAAAAAAAAAAAAAAAAAAAAGAATGAAAAATAGGACTGAGAGTGTGGCTTGGAGATAGAATGCCCCTGGGTTCCATCCCAAGTACCGCAAAAAAAAAAAAAAGAATAAAAAAATAGGGCTGGGGATGTAGCCTGGAGGTAGAATGCCCCTGGGTTCAGTCCCTGGCATCACACACGCACAACTAAATAAATAAATAAGACCAAGCACAAAGGTGGGTGGGGGGAATTTGCCAGCCTGGGCCCCTCCTCTGTTCACTTGACTGGGTGTCCCCACTGAATCCCAAGGAGGGATTGCCATTGGCTGGAGATCCCCCAAAGACCTCAGACCACAGGCAGGGGGCAGCTGTGGAGGGCCAGCCCAGCCTCCTCCCTTCCCTCTCTGCTCGCCAGCCATGAGCAGCGCCGTGGTGTGCTGTCATCTTCCTGTCTCTCCTCCAAGCCCTGTGGGCCAGGGCACAGGATTCCCTGTCCCATAGGGACACGGTAGTGTCCTCCGGTCTGTTTCCAACAAGACTGACCTGGTCACGCTCCCCACACCTCACAGGGACCGAGCCCACCTCTCCACAGTCCTTCCCACCCCCAGGCCTGAACCTGCACACACGCCATCCTGGGGCCTCATCAAGGCCTTGGCCCCAAGGGGCTGCATGCCCCTGGGACACTACAGGCTCCCGGGTGTGACAGTGGCACAGGGTGTGTGGGGGGGGGAGGTTCAGAAGTGGGAACCCAGCTTCTCCCTCACAAATGCCCTTCTCCCAGCTTACTCTGGGACAAGCCCACGGCGCCCGCGCCTGGCTGGTTCCCACCAGGCTCAGTGTGGCCCAGGTAGCAGCCCTTCCTAGTTCGGTCCTGCCTCCAAGCCTGCTGACGTGTGCTGGGCCAGGACCGGCCCCTGGCTGCTGTGGCTGGCGAGGTGGGAGTGGGGGACTCAGACCCCAGCCCCCCTGGATCCCCAGTCCACGTAGTCTATCTTCTGGAGGAGGACTGGCCTTTCAGGACAGGGCAAGGGCTCACAGAAGCCAGCAGGGCCCCAGGTGGCACTGGTCCCTGCGGGGGCTTCGGGCAGGAGCCAGGGTCAGGGCGTCACAGCATGGGTGGAGGTATGGCCTTGGGGAAGACCCCACCCATCACGTGCAGTCTTTAGTGGAGCTGGCTTCTGCACTGTGCACACAGGGACCCCCACCACAACGGTGGACCCCACGTAGGGGCACGCGGCCGAGGCAGCAGCTGCACCCAGATACATCAGTGCGAGTGCTACCCACCCACTTCCCTGTCTCATCAGGTCTGCACCCGCTGCCCCGGGCGGGCTGCCTCCGCTCCCCCTCCTGGACACGGACGCGGGCTGAGCAGAACCGTGAGAAGCAGCCTCTGGGAGACCCAGAGCGGCAGGCGACCATTGTGGACACGTTTCTCACCGTGGAGTGGCCCAAGGAGGACTAGGCTGATTCCATCTGCTGCGGAGCCACGAGGCTGGGGCTAGACCACCACGGTGATGGCGAAGCTGCCAGCCCTGGCAACACAGTCCACCCTCCCCACGAGGCTCCAGCCACCACTTCCTGAAGGCAGGTCAGGGTAGGGGTGCCAGGCAGGCCTCTGAGCACCCCAGCACAAGCACAGTCCAGTGGCCTTAGGTCTAGCTGCTTTCTGGGCCCTGGATCAGGGACAACACTGCCGTGGAGTCACTTCGAGGGGATGAAACAAGGAGTGAACAATGGTGGCCTGGACCTTCTGGAAACTTCTGTCTGTAGGACCAGTGCTCTTTGTCCTGAGATTCCCAAGTAGGCTTGGAGTGAAGGGACCTCGAGCCTGCAAGAGTCACTCCAAGAACCCCGAGGGTCTCCAACCTCAGCGCTTCCCCATGCTGGCCAGCAAGCCCGGAAGTCAGCAGTGGGTTGCAGTGGCTCATGGGACACTCTTGTCCAGCCAAGCACAGGAAGGTGGGGCGAGCCCCCCAATTTCCACTTTGATTTTAACTTGCCCCCCCTTTCCCCCAGGGAGGCATTGTGGGTCCCAGGGTCTCATCCCCAGGCCCACCTCTACGACTCCCACCTGCTTCTCTTGTCCCTGTGTGTGACTGCCAGGCTCTCAGGCCTGGGCGGTCTCCTCCCTAGCTCAGAACACCAAATATTGCCGGACTGCCTCCAACCTCAGCAACACCTCCCTGACTGCTCGGGACAGGGTCCGCCCCTCCCCGTGCTGTCTACTCAAGGGAACATGCCTGCGTCTGTTCCTCAAACCCACCGCCTAGCTGCACAGCCTGCCGGACGCACTCAGTAGGAGGCTCTGTGCCCCTGTGGGGAGCAGCCCAAGGAGGGGCAGGGGGGCAGGCCCAACCAGCCTTCCACTCTGCCTGGTGCCAGGGGCACTGAGCTCAGCTGCTCCCAATGCTGCTTTTTATGTGCTAAGGGACACAGAATAGGCTTCTGGTCTGACCACGAATCAGACTGGTTTTGAAATAAAAGTTAAAGCTTGCTTTTTGTCCCCAACCCAACCTGCCCTGGTCTTCATTTCCATGAGACTCTCCTGCAGAGATGCCGGGCTTCTGCTGTGTGCCGGGACATCAAGAGGCCTCTGTGCACTGCTGGCCCGTAGAGGCGAGCCTGGTTCCTGCCTGACGGTCTAACGTGAAGACCATCCCCCTGAGAACTGAGCAGTCCCCAACACTGCCCCAGCCCCACTCTAGGGCTCCCTTTCTATCTATCCACTCTTCCTGCTGCAGCTTCCCTGGAGCAATTTAGAGTGGGACTGAAGCTCTGCCACCATCCACAGGCCTGACAGAGGCCTCTTCCTCCTAGCTGCCACTAGGGCACAGGCCAGCCAGACTTGCTGCGGTAAGGGCACTGGCCCCTCTCCAGCTCGGGACTCAGAGGTCGGCTGTACTGTGTGCTCTAGGCAGCGTTTTCCTGGGTTCTGCTTTGGGGACAACTATCCTGGGTTTCCAGTCTCTAAGTAATACAACAAAAGGACTCATTAGAAAGTTCCTGCCCCCCACTAGCCCACAGCGCTGGATGAGCCTGAGGCAGGTGCTCCCTAGTCATCCCTCTTCCCACAGTCACAGGGAGGCAGCCAGCGCCAAGACGCTGCCCACTCAAAGTACCTCTGAAAGGCGGCAAACCGCAGCCGGCCGGCCTGACCTGCTTTCTGCCTGGCACCACGCTGGTGTCCTTCCTCAGCACAATGCTCTCAGGCAGGGCTCGGGGAAGGCGGCCTGCACCCAGAAAAGCCTCCCGTTGAGTACTGTGCATTCTCTGGGAAGGGTGTGTGGCTTCTGGCATGTTCTGCCCCATTCCACCTTCACTCCCCTCACATCACCTGGGGACAACACTGGTCCTAGAGGCCCTGCCACAGGTGCCATGCCATCACGGGGGCCTTCTGGGGCCAAGGGAACATGCCCACCTCCATCAATCCTGGTGGCTCAGCTACTTGGATTAATTAGTGAAGGCCATGATACAGGTAAAACCCTGGAGATTTAAAAAACTCAACAATGTACATTTTACAAACAACAAAAGTTGAACTACCTGTTCCCAGCTGGAAATTCCATTTTTGTGGCTCTAAGGCAAATGTAACAAATGATTTGGAAAATGTAACGCCAAGTCCCAGGGTCTGGCTTTTGACCAGGTCCCACAAAGAAGCTGAAGATACAGTGTGGGCAAGTGGACCCCCACCCTCCTCCCAGGTGGGCACCCCAGACGACCCGCAGCACGGTCAGGCTGAGAAAAGGGGTGCCTCCCAGGGTCACGAGCTGTCCAAGAGGTAGCGGGTAGCTGACACAGCAGATAGCTCACAGTCCCGGGACTCGTGAAGCCAGAGAGTCCCCGAGGAAGCATTGGGGCACTCAGTCCCAGGTGCAGCTCCAGCAGGATGGGGTCCTTACCAGTGAGAGAAGTCAGGACCAGTGAGAGAAGCTGTCTCCTTCAGCCTGGGCACTGAGGAGGCGTGGAGCTCGCAGCCAGCACTGGCCTTCTCTTTAGGAGAGCCCAGCAACAGGACAGGGGTCAACCCAGAGCCAGAGGAGGCTCGGCCCAGGCCCTTCCTTGCTGTGACCCCCAACAAAAGTGGTTTTAGGGAAAGGAGGCTGACTGGGGAAGGAAGTTAATTTGGACACTCCTTGGCTAGTAAAGCATGCCTACCCCAAGACCAGGTGCTAGCTTTGCTGAGGAGACCAAGTGTCCCTCAAGCTCAAGTAGCGCTGCCGTTGGGCCCAGGTGGGGCCCAGGTGTGGCCTCCATGGTTCCGTGTGCTCTCCGCAGCCCACGCCGGTGGTGGCGCCGAGCTTTCTTCCTAAGGACTGACGGGCTTTCCATTAATCAAAGAGTGACTGTAGAAACCCTGCTGTCCCTTGATTGGTCTACATTTTCCGTAAATGTATGTGTGTGTGGGGGGGGAGTACTGGGGATGGAACCCAGAGGCATTCTACCTTTGAGCTACACCCCCAGCCCAATTTTTTTTTTTTTTTTTTTTTTTTTTTGCGGTACTGGGGATTGAACTCGGGCATTCTACCTCCGAGCTACACCCCAGCCATATTTTTTATTCTTTATTTTGAAACCAAGTCTCACTAAGTTGCTGAGGGCCTCACTAGGTAGCTGAGGCTGGCCGGGAACCTGGATCCTCCGGTCTCAGCCTCCCGAATGCTGGGATTACAAGCGTGCACCACCACGCCCGGCTCCCCAGCCCAATTTTATTTCTTATTTGGAAGCAGGGTCTCGCTAGGTTGATGAGAGTCTCACTACTTGCTGAGGTTGTCCTCAAACCAGCAATCTTCCTGTCTCAACCTCCAAAGTACTGGGATTACAGGCGTGCACCACGCACAGCCATTTTCATTAATTCTACCTCATCAATCCTTGAAGGCATCTGTGCTGGACCAAAACTCCTCCTTTGAGCAATTTTAAGACAACCCACCCTAATGCTTCTCCCCGAAGCAGGGTCAGGAGGCAACTGGTGCCCTGTCTCCACAGGAAGTCCTCGAGTGAGGCCTGAGGATCCAAAGCCCTGACTGGACCCCAGGCGCCAGGCCCTCCTTGGCTCCACATGGGCCACAGCCTGGCGCTCTCTCCCTTCAGACCCTTGTGACCCTAGAAACAGGGTCCAGGCACTCAGGAACCCCCTCTGCCCCTTCCCCTGGCTGGCTGCTACCAACACCCACTCCCTTGTCTGTGGGTGATGAGCACTCTATCTAAAACGCTCTTTGGGTTATCACCTGTTTAATTGTTTTCTAGTTATCCTGGCGGCTGTTCTGCAAAGGCTCTGGGTTGCAGCGGTTGCCCAAGGTCCCAGCCAGTGCTGGGCAGAGGCAGCTGCACACCGGTTACGCGGGATTCTCCTGCAAGTGCCGCTCCGCGCCCCCCTCCTCCCGTCCCTGGTTCCAGTCCTTCAGCCCCTCAGGAAGGGACGTGTCCTCCTCTAGGCTGCCGGTGCCCTCCACAAACTCCTCGTAGGTGGACTTCTCCGCAAAGGGCCGAGGGCCCAACAGCTCCACCATGTCGGCCTTCTCCAGCACTTCTTTCTCCAGGAGCCGCTTGCCCACCTGGAACGACAGCCCACCTGTCAGGCTGCTCTCAGGGGCCTGTTCCTGTCGCTCCCAGGCAGGGCTGGGCTTAGCGGGCCCTGCCACAGGCCAGCCCCAAACCTCCCAAGCCTGCGCAGAGCCGCAAGGACAGGCACAGCCAGACGGTGACTGGCCCCATGGCCTTCCCTGACTGTGGCCCCCTCACCCTCTCCACCGCACTCACCCTCTCCACCTGCTCCCGGCACCGTGTCAGTAGCTCCAGGGTCCGGTCATAGGCGGCGCTGATGAGGCTCCGAACCTCCTCATCGATGAGCTGGGCAGTTGCCTCACTGTATGGCTTCTCCACCAGGGCCTCGCCCTGCTGAGGGAAGTCGAAGGACACTTGGCCCAGCTTCTCGCTCATCCCAAACTGCACGATCTGCAAAAAGCTGAGGGTAAGCAGTGCCCAGTATGGCCACCAAGAGCCATCGCCAGGATGCCTGCTCCTCTTACCTGGGCATAGGCACTCTGGGTGACCTTCCGCAGGTCGTCCTGAGCCCCTGTGGTGATCTTCCCAAAGAACAGCTGCTCAGCCACCCTGCCCCCCAGCATCATGCACATTCGGTCGAAGAGCTGCTCCCGCGTGTACAGGTACTGCTCTCGGGGAAGGTACTGGGCATAGCCAAGCCCCTTGCCCCGGGGGATGATGGACACCTGCAAGACAGGACCGCAAACACTGTCGACTCCCAGCCTGCCCCAGACCCATCACCCCTGACCCCGAGCCCGCTCACACGAGGAGGAGAACCCCGACCTCTGATAGTGGGGTTACCCTGAGGAGTACACCCACCCTGGGAGAGGTTACTATGGAAGCCATGTGTCCCCACTGCCCGCAAAGGCTCGGGAGGAGCTGACTGCATGCTCCTCTGACAAGGGTCATATCCAGAGCTTCGGGGAGAAGATGGAAGCTTCTGTACAAGCCAGTGGCTGAGGCCCCACCTGGAGTCAGCACTCCTCTCTGTTTTCCCACCCCAAGGAATCTCTGCCAAGCACATTCCTTGGAAAGTAAAAGTCCACACCCTGGAGGTGCATGGGCAGGTAACCCCCAGGCTGGAGGCTGCTCAGGCCCCACAGGCAAGCACGTTCAGCACAAGAAACCAACCTTCAGCAGGGGGTCCGCATGCTCCAAGAACCAGCCCACCACCGCGTGCCCGGCCTCGTGGTAGGCCACAGTTGTCTTTTCACTGGGCTGCAGGACCTGAGTCTTCTTCTCGAGGCCTACAAATCACATTCGCAGGCAGGTGAGAGGCAGGGGAAGAACACACCCCTCCACAGGCCCGCCACCTGGGTCTCTCCCCAACACCACAAAGCAGAAAGGCCCTGGCCCCAGCTCCATGCTGCTCTCACTCCACCGTGAGACCTGTCTCCCACCTCCGGGGGCATCTCCACCGCCTCTCTGAACACCCTTCACTCACATACCCCAGCCACACACTGCTTTAGAAGGCAGCTAAGATGGCCGGTCGTGGTGGCACACGCTTCTAATCCCAGTACTTGGGAGGCTGAGACAGGAGGATCAAAGTTCACGGCTAGCCTCAGCTACTTAGTGAGGCTGCCCACAACTTAGTGAGACCCTGTTTCAAAATAAAGAAAAATTAATAATGCTGGGTGTGTAGCTTGGAGGTAGAATTCCCCTGGGTTCAATCCCCAGTACCGCAAAAAAAAAAAAAAAAAAGGCAACTATAAGAAGCCAGGCATGATGGTGCATGCCTATAATCCCAGTACTTGGGAGGCTGAGACAGGAAGATCACAGGTTCAAAGACAGTCTCAGCAAGTAGTGAGACTTATCAACCTAGTGAGCCCGTTTCAAAATAAAAATAAGAAAGCCGGGCGTGGTGGCGCACGCTTGTAATCCCAGCATTCGGGAGGCTGAGACCGGAGGATCCGGGTTCGCGGCCAGCCTCAGCTACCTAGTGAGGCACTCCGCAACTTAGTGAGACTCGGTTTCAAAATAAAGTAAAAAATAGGGCTGGGGGTGTAGCTCGGAGGTAGAATACCCCTGAGTTCAATCCCCAGTACCGCAAAAAAAAAAAAATAAATAAATAAATAAATAAATAAAAATAAGAAATAGGGCTCAGGGTGTAGCTCAAGGTATAATACCTCTGGGTTCAATCTCCATTACCACACACACACCCAGAGACACAAAGAAGGCAGCTATGAGCCAGCAGGACAGCTGTGTGTAACAAAAGACAATACCCCAGCATGGCAGGATGAAGAGGGACAATTCCCAATGTCCTAACAGCACAGCTTACAGCAGTTAGGGAACACAGATAAGCAGAAAATAGCATGTGCTGAGCTGCTCCAACAAGCTGCAGCGTAGATAATCAGCTCACTGGGGATGGCCCTCAACAAGTTCTGGTTTTTGTTTTTTTCTTTTGCGGTACTGGGGTTTGAACTCAGGGGCATTCTACCTCCAAGCTATACCCCCAGCCCTATTTTTTATTCTTTATTTTGAAATCAAGTGTCACTAAGTTGCGGAGTGCCTCACTAGGTATTTGAGGCTGGCCGCGAACCCGGATCCTCCGGTCTCAGCCTCCCGAATGCTGGGATTACAAGCGTGCGCCACCACGCCCGGCAAGTTCTGGTTTTTACTCTGAGCTACTTAGTATTGCATATATTTCCCAAACAATAAATAAATAAAAGATGAAGTTCAGGCTGTGGGACTGGACTGTAGGGATGGTCACCACCACCTCCATCTCCAGGAGCAGCTCCAGGAGAGCCGGAGCTGCCAGTGTGGCGCCCAGCATCTCCTGGTCTAGCAGCCCCAGGAGACTCCAACACACTGCTAACTCTAGTTCCCAGAGCTGGAGCTGCAGAGTCCTGAGCTACGCCACACTGCAGAAGGCTGTGTGACTTGCCCACTGCTGGCTGAAGCTGAGAGACCAAGGCAGCTACCCCCAAGCTGAAGAAAACACGTTAACATTCATTCCTTAACAGCGATGTCGCAGGAAGGCTGGGGCTGCAGGAGCCCTGGGCCTTCCCTGCACACTCACAAGCTTTTCCCAAGATTTGCCATTTGCCTTCCTCTTGTGCCCCCCACCCCCAAAATCAGGGAGACTTGCAAGCCTGGCTCTCATCTGTTTCCTCAGGCCCTCAGATGGCCTATACGCAACTCCTACAAAAGCGTAAAAGCTGCTGGGAGATTCATAGTCCCAAATTTTGGCTTGAAAAATGGTCCACATTTCCATATGCAAAAGTGCAGCTGGGGGTGGAGGGAGAGCCTGCCAGGAACAGAGCGGGAAATGCCTGTCCCTCTCCGGGGGCTGCAGGGCTCACCTCCGATGACCCTCTCTATGGCTTGCTCAAAGTGTTTCTCCTGAACAAAAGGACTCAGGTAGCGGGCTGCAATCAGCGCGGCTTCATTGCACACATTAGAAATATCAGCACCTAATGGGGGAAGAAGAAACAGACAACTGTCAGCACCCCCGATGGCTGGAGTACAATCCAATTTGGTTCTGTTAAGGAAAATCTCTAGTAGAAAGGCCCGGGTTGAACTTCAGCAGAGAAAAGAAGGTAATGGGAATTGCTTCATCATGAGGCCATTATTTCTGGCCTCATTTGTTTACTTACACACTTTACTGAGAAACAATTCACATACCATAAAAGGGTACATTTTAAGTGTACACATCACTGAATTTTTGTACTTACCAAGTTGAACACTGACCCCACAATCTAGTTTCGTTACAGGACACATTCCACTGAATCTGAGATACCCTGTGCCAGTTCACACTCAAGCCCATTCCCACACGGCCAACCCCTCATCTACCTCACCTCAGGACCTGGTAGTCTGGGAATTTCCTACCAATGCAGTCACAGCACATGTGGCTCTTTTGTACCTGGCTTTTTCCACCAAGCATACTTTCCCGGCTCGTCACGTTGCAGTGTGTATCGGTATTTCAGTCATTCCTTCTTACAGAGGAACTGTTCTTTTGTATGCCACATGCTGTTGATCCACTCATCCACTGGTGGACATCTAGGGTGCTTCTACTTTGGGGTATTACAAAAAATGACACTATAAACATGCACGTACAACTCTGTGTGAATGTTCTTTTTTTGGTGGTGCAGTACTGGGGACTGAACCCAAGGCTGTGCGCATGTGAGGCATCCCTTTTTATTGTGAAACAGGATCCTGCTAAATTGCCCAGGTTGTGCCCAGACTTTGAATCCTCCTGAGTAACAGATTATAGGAATGTGCCACCAGGCCGGCTGAACAAACATTTTTAATTCTCTTGGGTATACATCTAGGAGTAGAACTGCTGGGTAATATAACAACCCCATGTTTTATTTCTAGAAGAATTACCACACTGATTTCTACAGTGGCTACATCATTTTATGTCCCACTAGCACATATGAGGGTTGTGGTTTCCCTAGTCCTTGACGAGAACTCTGGCCTTTGCTTTGTGCTTGCAGCCATCCTGGTGGCTGGATCTTGCTGTGGTTTTGATTTGCATTTCCCTAATGACCAATATGTTGGGCGTTTTTTCATGTGCTTCTTGGCCATTCTTTATAGAAATGTATATCCAAATCCCTTGCCCATTTTTAAATTGTTTCTGTTGTTGAGACGTGAAAGTTCTTTATATATTCTGTATACTAGACCCTTGTAAATGTATGATTTTCATTCTGTAGTTATTGTTTTATGTTGTTTTTTGCTTTGTTTTGTGGTACTAGGGATTGAACCCAAGGGCATTCTACCTCCAAACTACACCCCCAGCCCTATTTTACTTATTTGGAAACAGGGTCTCACTAAGTTGTTGACAGCCCTCCCTAAAGTTGCTGAAGCTCGCTTGAGTCTCCAATCCTCCTGTCTCAGCCTCCCAAGTATTGGGATTACAGACATGTGCCACTATACCACCCAGCACATGCAAACACACACAAAGTCCAGATTTTAGTATTCTGTTGTTTGTGCTTTTGGCCATATACTTAAGAAACCACTGCCAATCCCAAAGTCATGAAGACTAACTAACTCCGTGTTTCTTTTCTAATAGTTTTACCTCCTAAATGTCTAAATGTCTTTTTTTTTTTTTTTTGCAGTACTGGGGATTGAACCCAGGAGCATTCTACCTCCAAGCTACACCCCTATACCTATTTTTTATTCTTTTTGGTACTGGGGATTGAACCCAGAGGTATTCTACCTCCAAGCTACATCCCCGGCCTAATTTTTTTTTTTTTTTTTTGCGGTACTGGGGATTGAACTCGGGCATTCTACTTCCAAGCTATACCCCCAGCCCTATTTTTTATTCTTTATTTTGAAATAGGGTCTCACTAAGTTGCGGAGTGCCTCACTAGGTAGCTTGAGGCTGGCCGCGAACCCAGATCTTCCGGTCTCAGCCTCCCAAATGCAGGGATTACAAGTGTGTCCCACCACGCCTGACTCCTCAGCCTAATTTTTATTTCTTATTTGGAGATAGGGTCTCACTTCGTTGCTGAAAGCCTCGGGAAGTTACCAAGGCTGGATTTGAACCTGCAATTCTCCTGTCTCAGCCTTCCAAGTACTGGGATTACATGCGTGCGCCACCACACCCAGCTTAAATGTAGGTCTTCCATCCATTTTGAGTTAACTTTTGTACATGGCGTGAGGTAAGGGCATGTGGAGATCCATCTGCCTCACCATGACTGTTGAAGAGACCTGTCTTTTCCTCATTGAATGGTCTTGTTACCTTTGCCAAAAATCAACTGACCATAGATGTATAGGCAGGTTTCCACTTAAACTTTCAACACCATCTCATTCATCTATGTCTATCCTTGTGCCAGGACCAAACTATTCTTTTTATCGTACCTTGGTAGGAAGTGTGAGTCCTTCAATTTTGTTCTCTTACTTACAGGACTGTGGGCTATTTGGGGGCCCTTGCAGTTTCACTTGAACTTGTGCTTTTGTTAATAAGAATACAAACATTCTGCTCCTATATACCTCTTTCCCTCTCTCTGCAGGTTACTGTCACAGATTACATCTCTAATTATAATTATTTGGTACTGGAGATAGAACCCAGGGACATTCTGAGACACACCCCCAGTCTTATTTTATTTTTATTTTGAAACAGAGGGGTCTCCTTGAGTTGCTGAAGGTCTTGCTAAATTGCTGAGGCTGGCCTCGATGGAATCTTTGATCCTCCTATCCCAGCCTCCCAAGTACTGGGATTACAGGCATGCACCACTGCACCCAGCTAAGATTATATCTTTATATCCTGTGTGCTCATTAATATAGATCTACAGTTTTATGCACTTGTCTTATAAATATTATAGAAAAATTATACATAAAAGACATACTAATAGTCCTTAAAACTTACCTTACTGTTTACCCTTGCTAGTGTTATTTCTTCCTGTGGCTTTATTACTGCCTTTCACTTTAGCTTGAAGGGATGTGTGTGTGTGGTACTGGGGATTGAACCCAGGAACATTCTACCTCTGAGCTACACCTCTATCCCTATTTTGTTTTTTGGTTTTGAAACAGTCTCACTAGGTTGCTGAGAGTCTCACTACTTGCTGAGGCTGGTCTCAAACCTACGATCCTCCTGTCTCAGCATATTAAGATGACAGGCCTGCACCACCACACCTGACTACCTTCAGCATTTCCTCCGGGGCAGGACTACTCATAATAAACTCCTTCAACTTTTTTAAAATCTGCAAGGTTTTCCCTTCTCCTTCACTTTTTTTTCTTTTCTTTTTTCTTGTAGGGCTAGGGATTGAACCCAG
>PVLC010040326.1:0-13896 GCA_004027655.1 Graphiurus murinus
CCAGGGAGGGCTCTCCTCTCTGCCCTTACTTGGCTTTGCTGGTTCTGGCAACCTCCATAGCATCTCACAGTTCTGTTCTTCCAAGAACATCTCCCAAGAGGGTCCCCAGCCAGAAGTTGAAGAATCTCAAGGATCAGGGGCCTTCATGACCTCCCCTCATAAGCTAAGCTGAAGTGCCACAATGCAGGAAAACCTGCCACGATTTAGCTCAGCCAACTCGGTGTCAGAGAGCAATGACTCATGGGGCTATTCATTACATATTATTGGACTTCAAATATTAAATGCTTGTGTTTTCAGATACCTTGTAGGACAATCTGATGGAGCCTGTGTAGGAATGGAGAGAATCTGAATTTGGCTTCTGGCTCTACCCTAGTCTTGCTTTGCCTTCTTGTTCTGCTCTGACATAACCAGGCTCCTTTATGAAGTTCTGGGGAGGAGTCAGGTAGATACATAGTACAGCTACTTTGGACTCAAGCTGTCTCCTGCTAGTGGTCACACCCTCAAGGACCCATTTGATTGGTGGATAGTCAGCCATCTATTCAGATGTTCCAGGAGTCCCCTTCTCCTGGACAATACTGTTTTCATCAGAAGACAGCTCTGGAGCATCACCAAGAGATATAGAAAAGAATAAATTAGCACAAGTTTTGTTTACATGTTTTTTGTTTGTTTGTTTTGTTTTATATTACTGGGAATGGAACCCAGGGCATTCTGCCTCTGAGATACACCCCAGCCCTATTTTATTATTTTATTTTGAAACAGGATCTCACAAACAGTTGCTGAGACTGGCCACAAACCTGAGATTCTCCCATCTAAGCTTCTCAAGTACTGGGGTTGCAAGCATGTGCCACTGTGCCCTACTGCTCACATAGGTTTTTAATAAATTCTAAGACATCTGAATTAAAGATAAAACTCATCATTGTAGATACTTCAAGTCTGTGACAAGCACAAGAATACCTGCCACTTCTATAATCTTAAATTGCAGCTCACTTTCAGAGTCCTTATCTCACTCATTTTCATATCCCCCTTGTGATAATCCCATATATCACAGGCTACGATATTCCTCTAGTTTAGATGAGAAACCCAAGACCCAGAGAAGCAGGTACACATTGACGAAGGCAACTCTTCAGTCTCTATCCTTTCTTTGTTCTTCTCTTAAATGTTTGCCTCCTAGCTGACCATGGTGGTGCATAACTGTCATCCCAGTACTTAGGAGGCTGAGACAGGAGGATCACAGGTTCATGGCTAGCCTCAGCAACTTAGTGAGGCCCTTAGCAAGTTAGAGAGACCCTGTTTACAAAAATAAAATAGGGCTGAAGGTATAGTTCAAAGGTAGAATGCCCTGGGTTTAATCCCCAGTACCACCTCCTCCACTACGTTGTTCTGCAATAGCTTTGCCTATGATTTGCTAATGACTTGTCAGTTCCATTTACATTGCTTAGGTAAAACACCTGCTCATGTAATTGCTGACATTAAAAAGTATGTCATGAGTACATCTGGCAGTTAATTTTATTCACAAGTTCCCTTCTGCTTCACAGATTCCTGTGAGTTTGGGTTAATTACGCTGAGTTTTCTTTCCCCTCCTCTAGCAAGTTGATGATCCTCTAGGTTGAATCAGCAGCTGAGTTATCTTTGGGCTATGCTTGGTGGCAGAGCCTCAGGGAATCCTCAGTTCTGTCCCTATGAGAGCACATGGCCATTCAGGGCTTCTGGACATGAATGGCAAGTCTGCATGTGGCTGCTTGTGTATACATGTATCACCCACCCTCTTCTCCTTTTAAAGGTATATGACCGATGGTGGACTTGGCCTCTACACCCGTCGCCTGAACCGACTCCCTGATGGGATGGCTGTGGTGCGAGAGACCCTGCAACGAAATACCTCCCTGGGCCTTGGAGATGCTGACAGGTAAGCACACCCCACTTGGGGTTGGCCAGATGCATCAGCAATTCCAGAGGGCCTGGAAAATGAGGGTCCTGATGTTGGGAGAGTGGATGGGGCCTCTGTAATGAATGGACTGGGGGCCGTGCCTGGGGTCAGCCCTGGTACAGCAGGTAATGAGGCTGCTGAGGCTCCTGAGTCCTGTGTCTTTGGAGGCCAGTGCGTCTGACAGCAAGCGCACAATGAGTTCAGGCATGGGGAGTTTTCCTTGTTGTTTTGACTGTTGTTACAGTACCTTTGTCAGTTGTACAGGCCCAAGGGATCTGCCTTTCTTCCTCTCATTAGTCAGCTTTCTAGGTATTGCACCAGTGACACACAGAAAGTCTGTGTACAGAAATTGGTTCTCCTGGTGCCTGGAAATGAGAGGCAAGGCTTGAGGATATGGGCTTATGCATCTCGTGCTGAGTAGCTGACGTAAGGGGTGGTCAGCCTCTGTTGCCACTGCTGTCCAAGAGGAAAGAGGCTTCAGACCAAATTACAGTAAAGAAAGAGAATGATTTAGCTTCCAAGCTTCTAGTTCTTACTCTGACACAAACTGATTCTATGATCTTGAGCAACCTGTTAAGAGAGGGATTTGGACTTTATGAGGAATGATTTCCAGATTTTTTGTTGTTGTTGTTGTTCTGAGGATTAAACCCGAGGGCAGTATACCTCCAAGCTACATCTCGAGCCCTTTTTTTTTTATTTTTTATTTTTGAAACAGGGTCTCACAAAGTTGCCAAGGGTCTTGCTAAATTGCTGAGACTGGCCTTGCAACTGCAGTCCTCCCATCCCAAATATTGGGATTACAGGCATGCACCACCACACCCAGGGCTCAGTGTGCTATATTTCTAGATTTCAAAAACTCTGTAGTGATTTGACTGTTCAAAGATCTTCTGGCATACTTGATCTCTTTCCACATCTTTGGATGGATGAAACCTAACATGGAATTTAGATATGAGTGGTTTCAAATGACTACATGCTTTTAGGGTGCTCACCCTCACGTGTCAGACAGCCAAAGGGTAAGTAGCAGGCTGTACTTTTTCCAGAGAGCTAGGTAACTTCTGTTAGTTCTCTGACTTCAGAGAAACTGAAGGGCAGCACAGTAAAAAGACAGGCACTAAAATCACGCCCAGAAATGGAATGTGCTGAAGAGGAATGTTCACATTCTCTAGGGGAAGACTGGAAAGCTGGGGCTGGTGCAGAGAGTGCTGAATTTATTGTTAGGAACTTGAGACCCAGCCCAGTGACTTGATATGTCCTCCTGAGAGTCCTCAGTGTCCAGGGTGCTCCTTTACATGAGTGATAACAGAAGGATTGTCACCAGAGTTCTGGCTTTTCTTCTTTCTGTAATTAATAACCAAAAATATTGATTTGAAAACTCCATGGAAACATGAAATCTTTGAGAACTACTCTTTCTGAGTCTTGAACTCTTTGTAACTAAAATCTTTGTAGTAGATATTAGCAGGGGGAAAAAATCAGTTGCTGCAACACCCCCATTGGAGATTTCACAATTTGCCATATTCTGCTTATTTGTGTTCTCCTGTAATCATCTAGTTGGTTAGTAATTCTATTAGCATAAGTGCAGGCCTTAGAAGATATGTTTTCCCTTGTAGCAAAAAAAGAATGTGGGCCAGGCAGTTTAATTTAATGCTTCATTGCAGGGCTAATGGAATTATTATGGATCACAGCTGAGCTTTTTCTGCTCTTGAGCTGGAGGATTTGGGGATGGAGATTGGAAAGATGGATGGCATTTCTTATGTTTTCTGTATGTTCATCCTGTATGCTTGAACCAAATGGATAGTAGTGTCTTCTGGTCTTTCACAGACTAGGATGCACAGGTGTGATCACTTCAGACTGAAAGGAAGCCAGGTTAGTGATGCACGCCTGTAATCCCAGCTACTCAGGAAGCTGGGGCAGGCAAATTGAAAGCTTGAGGCCAGACTGAGCAACTCAAAATAAAAATTAAAAGGGCTAGGAATGCCCCTAGGTTTATTCCCAGTACCTCACACACAAACTGAATGGATAACCTGCCAAGTTTTAAAGAAAGAACTCAAATGGCTTTTTAAAAAATGTAATTTAGCTGGGTGTGGTGGAGTGTGCCTGTTATCTCAGTTCTTGGAAGACTAAGACAGTAGGTTAGCAAGTTCAAGGCCAGTGTATAGAAACATAGCAAGACCCTTTTCAAAATAAAATTAAAAGAGCTAGGGGTGTAGTTCAGTGGTGGAATGCCATTGAGTTCAATCCCCAGTACCACAAAAGTGGGAGAAGGAATTTAATAAAGATTATCAATTTATTTTTAATAAATTCTGACCTTTAAGAAAGGAGCTATTTTACATTGTTCTAAAATATGCTATATCTCTTTTCTATAAATTCCAAAGTTATTGTGAGCAGACCATATTGATGTTTTTCATCTTTGGCTAAGTTGTCCATGTGGATTTCTTACAAAGTCTATATTCTAGATGAGTGTTTCACAGAGTGGGATATCAGTAATATAGGAAATAACTTTAGATGGTAAATAGAGAAATGTTCCTTTTAACATTTATATTTTAATTTTAATATTTTTAAACTTACAGCCATCACATCAAACCCATGATTTCACAAATTTCTTAGCTGGGCACTGTGTCTCATACCTGTAATCCAAGTACTTGGGAGGCTGAGACAAGAGGATCACAGATTTGAAGTCAGTCTGGCCAACTTAGCAAGACCCTGTTTCAAAATAAAAGATAAAATTGGCCTGGAGGTGTAACTCAGTGTTAGAACATCCCTGGATTCAATCCCCAGTGTAGCTTAAAATGAGGAGATTACATGTATATATATATATATATATATATATATATACACACACACACACACACACACACGCACTATCCTCACCCAGCCATATATAATGTAATATATATGTATATATATAGTTGTATATATATAGTTACGTTATATATGGCTGGGTGCGGATCTTATAGGCATAAAACAATTGAATGTGAAATGTTAAGAAAGAATATCACAGATTATGAATATGCAGTTGGTAGCAATTTAGGTAATACTGTTCTTGTCCTTCTAATTGGAAAGATGTTCTCGAAACAATTTTAATTAGACAAGTGACCAGAATTCTTCCCTTTTAACCTGAAAAACAAAGATTTGAGAGCTAAGATATTTCCAGGAAATTCTGTATAAAAAGAAAGTCTAGGAGCATGCTTGTAATCCCAGTACTTGGGAGGCTGAGATAGGAGGATCACAGGTTTACAACCAGCCTCAGCTACTTAGTGAGGCCCTCCACAACTTAGTGAGACCCTGTTTCAAAATAAAGAATAAAAAATAGGGCTAGGGGTGTAGCTGGGAGGTAAAAAGCCTAGTTCTTATGGGCTTACACATAAGCAATAGACCACATGAGCGCTACAAAGAAAATATTAAATGTTCTACCAGATTAGACCTGACTAGATCCCAGCAAAGGGAAGACAAACATAAGAGAGGCAGATCACCCTGTGAATGAGAAGGCCATTAACTTCAGCAGTGCATCTCAGGGGGACAGCAACTATCCCTTAAGACCAAAGGGCGCTGACCTCCCAGACAAACCTTATCTATTTGCTACAGGATGTGGCTGGGATATCTTTAGGGTTATTAAAAGCAACTGATAGGAATGTGTACCTTCAGAGCCCAGGAGATAGAGACCATGTCAGTTTGTGCCTTGTATGTCACCAACTGGCTTCTGATAAATAATAAATGGAGATAGTAAATTCGAAATGCCAATTCTGCCCTTGATCTCCTGTCACTCTCCAGCTCTTTCCTGATAGTAATCAGTGGCTACTTCAGCCAACAAGAGCCAGCTGGCTGAGAAGAGAGGATCAAACGGGACAAATGAGGGTGGCTTATTACATATAATAGGCCCCAGATAAGAGACAAATTCAAGGCACTTTGGGAGGAAGAAGAAATATGGCAAGCAGGGTGGAAAGACTGGGTTAAGGGACAGTCAAATGGTTTGTTGAACTCCCGCCTACCCGTTCCTGCCCACACTGCTGTCCACTCAGAACTCATCAAAAGTTCCTGAACTCCAGCAAGCTGGTGCTTTGAAAGCTGAAAGCTCAGCTCTAGGGAAGTTGCCACTTGTGTGTCCCTCTCTTGGTCCTTCCAAAGCATCACTGTTCTGGGCAGCCTTCATCTACCTGTGCTTTAGCACATGATGGGCTAGGACAGTCAGATGCCCCTCCTAAGTGGAACCCCTGGGTCACACATGTGCCATTGGGAGCACCAGGAGGACGTAAGTGAGGCTTGAGGTGCACCTTAGATCAGGAGAACTTTGGAACTACTTGGTAGCTTTCTTCCGAACCTTCACAAAGCTGATGGAATTCCAATGGCTTTAATTATTTGGGGCAGTGAAGCCATATTCTAACCTTCCAGTGTCAAAAACAAATGCCTGTGGTAAAAAGTTAGCCTGGGACTTGAACAAAATGAAAACTGCCCTCCACAACATGCTGGAAACCAAGGAGATTCTCTCATGTGCAGAAGCTAGGGAGTAATGGGGATACCAGAGGGACTTCAGATAATGGAAGAGAAACTCCAATGGAGCCGGGGAGGTGGTGTAGGGGAAAGGGAAGGGGAGGGGGGAATCAATGAAGGAATCACTTCCATCTTTATTATATACATGTGAGAATACCAACATCAATCTTGATACAGGGTACCCTGTATGGGGAAGGGGAGTGGGAATGGGGAGGGAGCCAGGAGAAAACCCACCAAGTGCTGTGTGCATTATGGTGTAAAACTATAATGAACTATTAAAATGATAGATAGATATATAGATAAATAGATATAGATATAAATATAGATATAAATATATCAAGGAGAAAGGAGAGGCTGTTTTTCCTTTCTTCTTACAAGTGTTCTGGCTTTCCAGGTATGAATGTCTGAGGCACTGAGGTTACTCTGTTCCTCCCCATTGAGGATCCAGAGTCACCACCCAGACCCCTTGGCCTGCACATGGGGGCTCTGGCCTTGGTACCCAGGGCCATCCCAGTTTCAGTGTGAACTGGGATGCGGCTCTCAGGGTGAGTCCCACAGTGTGAGCACGTTGCTATGCAACCTGGTATCTGAGTGGCCTGCCAAACCAAGCTCTTCTTCTTCTTCACCAAGAGTGTGACAAGAGCTCCAAGAGCCCAGGCACCACTTGCCTTTGTGATTTGTATGGAACAAAGCGGCCCTTCTGACAGCAAGCAGTGCATTCAGGGATTTCGGCCCAATCTGTAAGGAAAGGTTGAATACAGGCCAGAGGTCCCCAGACAGTGGGGAGCCCTGACTGAAGGCTAGGTCTCCAAGCCAGTTATTTGTTAGCATAGTCCCTTCTGGGATCCATAGAAGAGAAGGAACAAAAAAATGAGAAGAGACTTCTCCCTGCACCCTCCATTCCAAGCCTCTGGTAGGCAGAATAATCATCCCCCAAGTGTCTCTATCTCTGAATATCCGTAGCCTGTGGATGTGTTGTTGCATGGCAAGAGGGGGTCAAGGTTGCTTATCAGCTGATGTTTAGAAAAGGAGATTGCCCCAGATCACTCACATGGCCCCCTGTGTGATCCTTGAAAGTGAAAGAGGGAGGCAGAAGAGGAGGTCAGAGTGGTGCCATATGGGCAGGACTAGCTCTGCCATTGCTGGCCTTGGAGATGAGGAAGACCATAGCCAAAGGTGGCCTCTGGAAGAGGGAAAGAGCAAATGCTCCCCTAGGGCCCCCAGAAATGAATGCCACCCTGCCAACACTGTGATTCTAGCCAGGGGGCCCATGTCAGGACCATGAAATAATGAATTTGTGTAGTTTTTATCCACTCTGTTTCTAATGATCTGCTACAGCAATAGTAAAAAATAATAATAATAATAATAATAATAATAATAATAATAATAATAATAATACAAAATTTCATTGGAAAGTAATAAAAACAATAGTTGCCATTTCCTGATGGGTCCTTGTATGCCAGGAACTATGCCAAGCTCCTTACAAAGATTAGTCCTGACCCTGACCCTTTGAAAGGACATATCATCCTAGCTTTATGCACTGCAAGCAGTGGTGTTCAAAGATTCTCAGCTGGGATGCAAGCCCAGGCCTGTCAACACTGCCCCCACCTCCACCAGATGCTCTGACAGCCTTGCCTCAAGGGGGTTCTCCTTATAGAGGTTCTTCTACTCCCTAACTTTAAACCCTTATCTTGGTTGTTAGTGTCCTTCCTCCCTCCCTCCCCCTCTGTTCTACCCCCCTCCTGCCAAGAGTTGAACCCAGAAGCATTCTACCTTTGAGCTACAGCCCTTTTTTATTTTTTTTAACTTTAAACAAGGTTTCACTAGGCTGCTGAGGGTCTCCCTAAGTTACTGAGGTTGTCCTCTAACCTCTGATCTTCCTATCTGTCTCCCAATTACTGGGATTACAGGCATGTGCAATCATGCTGGGCTGGTGTCATCTCTTTAAATGAGCCCCTAGTCACTAAAAGTATAAGCAATGTCCAAATGACTTGAAAAGCAAACTCAGTCCTCAGGGACAGTGCAAAGCAATTTGCATTAAGAGAAAAGGAGTCTTTTTTGACTCATCTCTCCCCAGCCCAGACTTTTTGCATATGGACACCACAGGTGCATTTGCCTTTTCCCCTGAGTAACCACCGATTTCCAGGAAAAGATCCTTTTTTACTTAAGGCTGGGCCAGCTTACTCCTTGCAAGTTCACTATAGGGATGCCTATGTGTGAATTCCCACTGACTTCAGTGTTGGGGTGTTATCTAGGGGGAGGAGTTCACAATGCCAAGGTCCCAGCCTGGGGCTGATGCTTCCTTCAGTGACCAGGAAATCTAGGGCCACAGGGATCTGTAGAGACTCTGCAGCCATTCAGAAAATTCTCTTTCCTGGTCTTCACTAACCATATGTGGCCCAGGGCAGTATCAGCAGGTTCTCTACCCAGAGCTGAGGGGGCTGCAGGGCCTGCATAAGTTAGACTGTGGTTCAAGGCATGTCCTCCCACCTCCAGCAAAAAGCCACCCTCCTGCCCTCCCCTGCTTCCTCCCATGTATGTTGTGTACTGTCAGTTCCTAATCTTCCCACTGTCACCAAGTAAGGCAAGGGCACACTTCCCCCAACCCCCGAGACCACTAATCCAACTTGATACATCTCTAGCTGCCAGTATTTGAACTCTTGTCTGAAATTTGCTTCCTCTAAATCCATGTAGCAGCAGTAAGGGAGCAGACACCTATGCTGCCCACTGTAACAGCCATGAAAAAAATGCTGCTATTTAAAGTAAAAAGTAGCCAGGCTTGGTGGCACACACCTGTAATCCCGGTACTTGGGAAGTGGAGACAGAAGGATCACAGGTTTCAGGACAGCAAGTAATGAGACTCTCATCAACCTAGTGAGAGAGACCCTGTTTCAAAATTAAAATAAAATAAGGCTGGGGGTATAGTTCAGAGGTAAAATGCCCCCGGGTTCAATCCCCAGTACCACACACACACATACACACACACACAAGTGAAAAATAGCTGGGCGTGGTGGCGCACACTTATAATCCCAGTACTTGGGAGGCTGAGACAGGAGGATCACAGGTTCGTGGCCAGCCTCAGCTACTTAGTGAGGCTCTCTGCAACTTAGTGAGACCCTGTTTCAAAATAAAGAATAAAAAAATAGGGCTGGGAGCCAGGCACGGTGGCACACACTTATAATCCCAGTACTTAGGAGGCTGAGACCGGAGGATTCGGGTTCACAGCCAACCTCAGCTACTTAGTGAGGCCCTCCACAACTTAGTGAGACCCTGTTTCTTAATAAAGACTAAAAAATAGGACTGGGGGTGTAGCTCTGAGGTAGAATGTCTCTGGGATCCATCCCCAGTACCACAAAAATAAATAAATAAATAAATAAATAAATAAATAAATAAGGCTGAGGGTGTAGCTCGAAGGTAGAATGTCCCTGGGTTCAATTCCTAGTACAAAAAAAAAAGAGAGAGGTAATGAAAATTAACTAAAAGCCAAAGCTTTGTTTCCTGTTTATATTAACCACATTTCAAGTGCTCAAAAGTCTGAGGTGTCTAGTGGCTAGCCTACTGGACAGTGCAGGCATGGAACATTTCTGTCATTACAGAAAGTTCTTTTGGATAGCACTGGTACACATTGTCTCAGTAATATTGCAGAAGGCAGCTGTGGAGGAAAGAGAGGACATGAAAATACTCAGGTCCCAGTTCTCTCCCTTAAGCAAGGGCTTAACTCCCCCACGTTCTGAGTTTTTATCTCTAAAATAAGGAATTCAGCCCTATCTTACTGGGCTGTTGCGAGAATGGATCAAGTCAGTGGAGTTGGCGAAAATATTTGTAAAGCACCAAAGAGAAATGCTCATCACTATGCCTAGGTCCTGTAAGCCACTCTGGGCAACCTGGGTTCTCCCTCTCCACAACTTGCTTTTCTTTAAATTTAATTCATTAACTCATAATTGAGTCCTTGTCTTTCTATGGCAACTTACAACAACTATATTATAATAAAAGAGCAATTGTAAATTCAAGGAATACAGCATTAAGACCAGAGGGAAATATGTTAGAATGTGACATACAGTAAAGGAAAATAATAGAGAATACAAGTAATCCAAACCATCCCTGCATGGTTACCTTGTGGGGGGTGGGTGCTAGGGATTGAACCCAAGAGTGCTTTACCACTGAACTACACCCCCAGCCCTTTTTATTTATTTTGAATCAAACTCTGGCTAAGTTGCTGAGGCTAGCCTTGAACTCGCAATTCTCAGGTCTGAGTCTCCCAAGAAAGGTTGTATTTTTGAGTGGTAATTCAGCATTGAGCTTCTTTCCTACTGGCCTAAGCAAAAATGAACTTTGCATGCTTTTGCTCCCTCCCTTTCTGACTGCCAACATATTTTGTCTTCACGTTCTCTTACTTGGGTCAATAATTTGATATCTCTCTCTATGTGCCTACCTGCCTGACTCTTATTCTCTCTCTCCCTCCCTCCCGGTCCCTCTCCCTCTCCCTCTATCTTTCTCTCCCATCCTTCTCTTCCTCTTTCATCTTCCTTGCCTTTGCCTTCTCATTTTGAGTTCCTTGGAACTCCCTGTGATACCCATTAGTGGCCAGTGCATTTTCTCTGTCCAAAATTCAAGGGTTATACCCATTCTCTTGTGATAAAAAGATGATTCCAGCACAGTGCCTGGCACCAGTGATTGAGTTTCTTTTCCATCTCCGTTCCCCTCTTTTCTCCTGCTTATTTGTAGTGATGAGAAATAAAGTACATGAAAGTCGTTTTCATTTTAAAGCTCATAAAAGGAGACTTGGAGGCAAATCTCCATTTCCATGGTAACAGGGTAATAATTACTGCACTGGGCTTTCCTGGGGGCTGCTTTTCTGCAGGTACCACTGACTTCCTTTTTAAGTGAGAGCTGCTTCTTGTGGGATCCATGGGCAGGGGCCACCTGGGCTGAACAGGGGTGGTGCTGACAGGAAGCAAGCCATCTGTACCTTAAACCACAAAGGAATTCTCCGGAGGGTTGTAAAGAGAAGAGACGGGATCGTGTGTGGAGTATCATTTCTCTTGTGTACAGTGTTCTTACTTAAAAAGAAAGAAAGAAAAAACAGGATGGCAGGCCCATGAGATTCTCTCACTCCCTAATGTTGCCCAGTCTTGTAACTCTGTTCCGGAACTCTTGTCACACTATATAGGAAAGCACAGCTGGATGGGGAACATAATCACACCTCCAAAGAACATTTTCTAAGGGATGATTTTTCAACAGTTGTTTAAAGGAAACTTTTATAAACCTGAAATAAGGATGAAAAATTGTCTAGCAATATCAAAGCCAGAATGAGAGGCCAAAGAGAAATGCCAAAATGGACAATACTTCTCTGTGCATACTCCTCCAGCAACCCAAAGCATAGGCCCCTGGCCCCAGTTAGAATGTGTCCTATGACAGAAAATAGCTTCATGTGCTTTAATCTAGGTATCTGGGAAAGTCTTTGCATCAGTTAGGATACGGTAGATTATGCTACCTAACAAACAGTTCAAAAAATCCACCCTCACTATCTGGTCACAGCAGTTCTGGGAGGCTATGTTATATATCATTCTTGCTGTGGGACCCAGAGCACCAAAGAGTTTCCCTTAGAGCATTAGCAATCCTCATGACCAGAAAAAGGAGAACATAGTGGACCACACACTGTCTCTTCTGCCTAGGAATGACCATGAAACTGCCACTCACTTGTCATTAGCCAAATGAAGTCATATGGCTACACTTAAATTCAAAGGTGAAGGAAAGTACAATTCTACCCTGTGCCTGCAAGGAGAACAGAAAACACATGGTGAACTATCTTACTGTGTTTTATTTTATTATGTATTTATATTTTATTTTATTATGCATATAGTTTCTTTTTTTTATTTGGTACATTGTAATTTTATATTATATTAGGGTATAGAGTCTCAGAAAAATACATGTGCACAACTCTTGGTGCCTTCCCCACCAGGCCCCCCTGCACCTGCCCCATGTCTTTGAGATTAGAATTGGTGATTTTGTATACATTCACAGCATTATTTCAACTGTTGGATTCTTTATGATTTTGTCCCCTTCCTTCCCTTCCCTAATCCCCCTCCCGCTCCCTTCTCTAATCCCCCCCAGTCACTCCCCTGGAGCCTCTACTCATCTATCTGATGTTGCCCTTATTTCTAGATCTCTCTCTAGCTCCCACATATAACAGGGAACATATATCTACTCATTTTTTTGACACTGGCTATACTCACTTAGTATAATATTCTTGAGTTCCATCCATTTTCCTGAATATTGTGTGATTTTATTCTTTTCTTTATAGCTGAGTAAAATTCCATTGTGTGCATATACCAAAGTTTTGTGACGCATTCATCTCTTGACAGACACTTAGGCTGGTTCCGTAATTTGGCTGTTGTAAATTGTGCTGTTATGAACATGGATATGCAAGTATCATTATAATATTCTGATTTCATTTCCTTTGGGAGCGCTATCACTGGGTAAGGTAGTTCTATTCCCAATCTTCTGAGAAACCTCCACACTAATTTCCATAGCAGCTGTACTAGTTTGCAATTGTACTAACAGTGTAATAGGATTCCTATTTCCCCACAATCTCTCTAGTATTTATTTTTTGTGTTCTTGATTATTTCCATCCTAACTGGAGTTAGATGGAATCTCAGTATAGTTTTAATTTGCATTTCCCCAATTGCTAAAGATGTTGGACATTTTTTCATATATCTGCTGGCCATTTGTATTTCTCCTTTTGAAAAGAGCCTATTCCATTCATTTGCCTATTTTTTGATTGGGTTGGTTTTTTTAGTGTTAAGTTTTTTAAGTTCTTCATATATTCTAGATATTAGACTGTATGTAGTTTTATTATAGTTCACTGTTTTATTATTATAGAAGTGACAGCCTGAGCTTAATGCCCTCCCACCCTACCCATTATGCAACCAGCTCTGTGTCCCACAGCTCATCACTTATTTACTATACACCTGTCAGATGCCAGGCACTGTGCCATGACCACTGGTAGCTTCTCTGGATGGGAGGGAGTGAGCAGATCTGATTGCCTTTTTGGTAGATGAGAAACATGATAGCTGAATCTGTTAAGGAATTTTATTCAATGCTATGGGTCAGTTGTATGTCGACAAGTGTTTGGACTGTGTTTTGATATGGGACAGCTTATAGAAAATGCTGATGATTGTGTAATGTTTACTGAACATTTACTATGCACCAGACTTTTGGGATCCAAAGATGAGTGGGGCATAGTCCCTGTACTCAGGAAGCTTACAATCAAGTAGAAGGGAAAAATTTTTAATAAGCCATTGTCATGCTATGTGCCAAGAGCTAGAGAGACATTTACTGGGTGCTAACTGTGGTACTATGTTAGAAGCTTGCTGCTGGAGGCTTACTTGTTTTTGTTTTTGTTGTAATTGTTGTTGCTTTTTGTCACTGATGACCTAAAAGATGATTTAAAAAAATATTACCCAAGTGTCAAATAGGCCTGCTTA